>BHFT01015757.1:0-13304 GCA_004320025.1 Laticauda laticaudata | reverse complement strand
TATACCGCGATGCATCCGTTCTGTACTCACTGCGTCCGTTTTTTCTCCTCTCTATACGTCCAGCATCTGCCGACTGAGGTTCCATCAGCTCAAACTTTTGAGCTGCTCAAACTTTTTGAGCAGAAAATGTATCCAACGCGTCCGTTCGTGCATCAGCAATGCATACGGGGGACATCCGTTCTGCATCTGTCATCATCCGTTACGCGTCTGCTACATCCGCTAGCCATCCGCTGTGCATCCGCGCAACGTCAAATCCGCTCCAGTGAAAGCGGACCAGGGAGGAAGCGAAACGGATGTGGAACGGACACCAAAGCGTTAGTAGCACGGACGGAGAACGGATGAAGCAGATGCAGCTCACAAAGAAAGCATTTAAAACGGAAAAAACGTTTGCAGAGGGGACTTACTCTCGGATATTAAGGTTGTCTAGAGGAGCCTAGAGGATGCAAAAGGACACATAGTGGAAAACCTATATTCCTATAAAAAGGGGGAGCACCTCACCTGGATTCACTTTCAGACCAGCAGCCCTGCTGTGCAGACCTCTGCAGCCTTCATGCTTGCCTCTTGCTCTTCCACAGCATCCAGTCATGTCCACCATGGAATCGTAAGACGCTCCTTTTGGTAGCCACCATCGTTCTGCAACAGTGCGAAGCGCCATCTACAGCTCTTTCAACTGTTCTAACGGGAAGAAAAGGAGGCGGCCAAGAAGAGTCTGGGTCCGAAGATGGATCAGGAGAAAGAGCAGAATACGGACTGTACAACAAGCTGAGGTGGAGCCTCGGAACGAAGACACTCGTGCATTCCAGAACTTCATGAGGATGCCTCCAGCCATGTTTGCGAAGTTGTGTGGAGCAGCTGACACCCAGGTTGACCAAGCCAGAGCACCAATTTCTGGTCCAGCCTGGACCCTGGGCTCAAGGTGGCACTGACTCTGCGCCACCTGGCCTCAGGGACCACGTACAGGAGCATGCAGTACGCGCTGGAGGGTGGCCACAACAACACCATCAGCATTGTGGTCAGAGAAGTGGTGAAGGCCATCATCGAAGAATACCTGGAGGAGCTCCTCCAGTGCCCCCCCACTGAAGAAAGTGCTGGAAGAAAGTTGCAGAGCAATGGTATCAAGAAGTGGAAGCTTTCCCCACACGTTGGAGCCATAGATGAAAGCACGTGCTGCAAAGCTTCCAGCCAAGCGGGGTCCACTATTTCAACTACAAGGGCTTCTAGCATCATCCTGTCGATGCTGACTACAAGTTCATGTTACATCGACTTCAGGCAACGGGTCACTTTTAATGCCCAGGTATACAACGCCAGTCACCTCAAGGAGGGCTGGAACTGCAAAACTCATCATGGGCTTCCAGATCCAGACCCCCTGCACCAACGACACGCAAGATTTGCCCTACTTCATCAATGGGGGATGAGCGCTTCTCCCTCAGAACCTACCTCATGAAGCCCTACACTTCCAGATGCCTCACCTGTGAAGAGAGGACCTTCAACAACAGCTGTCCAGGCAAGGCGTGGGGGGAGAACGCCTTTGCAATCTTGACCAACAGGTTCCAGTAACTTCTCACCACCATGCAGCATTGCCCAGAGACTGTGAGGAGGATCGTGGAAGCTTGCTGCATCCTGCACAATCCATGCGTACTGCTCCCCCAACCAACGGATGGCAAGTGTTTCTCTCCATTTTACATCCTCTTTCCATCCATTGTTGCAGTGTGACATGGGCTTTAGGTTGGGAAGGAAGGGAGGGAAGGAGAGAAAGAGGTCAAATCTTTAGTTGTAGCCCAGCAGAGAGGAAAAAAGAACAATAGAAGACAACTAAAAACCAAAGCAAATACACACAAACAAAACAAATAAAAAGAACTCAGTCATCTATTACCATATAGAAAATCACTCAGCCTGACTTTTGAACAAATTATTAAACCACCACTACATGAAATAATATTAATCAGTCTTTCCATTCCAGTGATACTGAGCTTATATGCAGAAAGTGAACACATTATCATTTATTTATTTTCTACTTTTATTGTTGTAATAAATAACTTGAGTTGTTTGTGGAAAATAATAAAGGCTGTATATGAATAAAAACAAACAAACAAATAAAATAAATAAATAAATAACTGAAGACAGTAAATATGCCTAATACTTTTTCCTCCTGCTATTTTCCCTACATCAACAACCATGTGAATAACTTGTTCAAAGTCACTCAGTCAGCTTTCATCCCTAAGCAAAGGCCGCACAGCTTCCTGGCTTCTAGACTCGTGCCTAGACAAGACTGGCTCGCTAACATCTTATCATAAACCAAAGATGAAAATCCTGAATAGCACTGTCCTTATAGTACTGAAAAATATGTTGTTCTACATCCCCTGTTCTGTAATTCCATGCTGCAATTCTGCATATAATCACTCTCTCTCTCTCACTGTCTCTCCCTCTCCCTCTCCCATCTCTCTGTTGCTCTTTTATCCAAGAGTACATTCACATCTTTATAGTGAATTGATTTTTGTAAAAAAATTCATGTCAACAAACAGATGGATATGAAACCAAAATTGGACAACAGCTGAACAAGCCCAAATCATATGAGTTGATAGCTAAACCTTTTAAAATATTCTGTGAAATATCCAGTAAACATGAAAAATATCTTGTTGGATTATGTTAAGATTATGGAAGCATATTTTATATTCATTTAAAAAAATTAGCTTCTAATTTGGTGATATGGGACATTCCAATTCTGAATTCCATAATCATAACATAAATAACAAATAAATAACTAACTAATAGCCACCTTGGCAATACTTTGTTTTTAAGAAAATACTATCCAGGGGTGGGATTCAATTTTTTTAACAACTGGTTTTGTGGGCATGGCTTAGTTGGTGGGCGTGATGGTCATGTTATTGGCTGGGCGTGGCCAACTCAACATCACTTACATCGAAGCATGCATCTCCTCGCCTGGCCTCTCATGACTGTGGCAATGCTGCAACAGTCATAAGTGTGAAAAATGGTCATAAGTCACTTTTTTTCAGTGCCATTGAAACTTTGAATGGTAACTCCACACAAGCAAAGTACCAGCAAAGGATGGGAAAAAACTCCAGAGACGTTCCTGAGACAGGAAGTCTAGTCCTGCCAAGAATGTAATAAGAGTTAACGGAGAGGCAGTTTCTTTAAGCAACACCAGAATGTTTCCTTCTTGCCTTCCTTACAGGATTAGGCCAGTAATTTCTTCTGACAACCGGTTCTCTGAACTGCTTAGAATGTTAACAACCGGTTCTAGCGAATAGGTGCGAACTGGTAGAATCCCACCCCTGACTATAGCCATCAAAGCACCTATTAATATTTACAATACTTCAGGAGTTTCAAAGGCTGTTAATGAATGTGGATTAAAATCTGAGATCAAAAGATGTTTTAATGGAGTAGGCTGTTATTTTCACAATTTGGGCAATTCGGCTTCTATTTTCAGTAACTAAAATGCTTTGATTAGCAAAGAGCTGGTCCAAATTATTAATAACCTGGCTGACCCTTTTCTTTTCTCTTCACCTCAAAATAAAGTTGCGTTTTTTCAAATTTGGATTGTCCTAAATGTAAATTTAATGTGGTGAATAAGGGTTTAAATTATACCTCCACTCCAGCATCTTTTAAATATTCCTTGCAGCTTTAATGCTGCAAGGCATAAAGGAAATGGGAGATGCAATAAACCTTTTTCTATATCCAGTTCATTTCTATTCTATGCAAAGGTCTGTCACATAATAACTTGCAGATACAGTATGTGTATGGTTTTTTTTAATGATCATTACATTCCACATATAAATTGGGTCAAAATAAATGGCCAATGATAAAGCTGAAAATAAGTTAAAACATCCATCATCTTAAGAAAGTCAAAATTTAGGTGAAGAAAATCTAGGCATTTTTCCTTTTCTATATTAAATTCCTTGATATCTTGACCACTTGCTTAATATACCCTAGAGACATTAAGTTAGGAACACATGTCACTAAATATATCCATCTTTAAAAGTCATTTTTATCACATTTATTTGATTTGCACTGCCTGCATTGTCCAGAGTATTCATTTGCATTTAACAAAATGCCTATCTTTCATATTCCCTTTGGTAATAGCAAAGATCATATCAATGGTGTGAGGAAAAACCTCAGACCTGTTTTACATCTCATCTGTGAAAATGTTCCTTCTTTCAGCACTGTATTTTGATGGAGGGAGGGAAAACAACACCATTTCCACAAGATTCATACCACGCATACAAGGAAAGAAACTGTACTCTGCGCATACAAGGGCTTCCAGTTTTCTAACAGGAAATTCTTTTGAAGCAGAAGAGTGTAAACAAGAAGAATGCACGCACCGCTAGCTGCCAGTCTGACACTGCCTGAATTGGCTAGATATGTTTGTGCAAGCAAATACATTTTTTCTTGATTTTATTTTAAAGGTACAATGGCAGCCTATTTGTGCAGCATACAACCAAGACTTTGTTGGCTTCTAATCAGAAAGGAGAATGGTTTCAGAATAACAAAAGGGCTAAACGTGGGAGTATTTTGCATAATGTCACCTAAAACAAAGCAAACGCAGATAGAGAATACACTTCAGGATACCTATACTGTTTCTTCCTCCTTCCCACCCCCCCGAAAGGAAAAGGGATGTTGGGGGAAGGAGAAATACAAACCATCCAAGAGGTTATATATTTACTAGGAACGCAAGCCGGGCTGATGAGAGGGAGTGATGCTGAATGTCACTTGCATTGTTGCCCACTGATAGACTACCACTGACAGGGTGAGGCTGACAACATGACATGCGGTGTGCTAGTCAGTTCTGGGGGTCAGTAGGAGCTTAGGGATGGGTGGCCAACCAGGAAATCGGAGCAGAGAGAGAGAAAAAGAGAGAAAGAGAGAGAGTAGAAAGGAGAGAGAGAGAGAGAGTAGAAAGGAGAGAGAGTGAGAGAGAGAGATAGTGTCTTTGGGGATTCTGATCTCTTTGGGGCCAGCAGCAAAAAAAAAAAAAAGAAACCTGTGTGAGCTGCAATAAATCTGCTGAGAAAATGTTGGTAAATTTCACTTCCAGAATAGGCTTGCTGTCACTTTGGAATAAAGACCAGTGGTGGAAAAGGAAGAAGAAGGAAAACCTTTGGCCAGCATCAGAGGAGAATGTGGAATCAGAAAAATAAAAATACATTCCCGATTGAACTTTATGCCATTTATTCATTTTACAAAGTGGCCAGTTTGTCATAACAGGGACTGCAGCTAGGTCTTTATGCTCCCTGACTGAAAAGCATACAAAGTTTAGGATTAAAGTCACTCTAATCTACATGCACCCAAAAGCCAGGTGTCAATTACATATGTGCTGTAAACTTGTTTAATTTCTTTTGTTTTGCCTGTTTTGATTCTGGACCTGCCAGTCAAAGAGAAAGGCAAGGGGCCATACAAAACTATTAAGCCCTAATTGTTCAGGGTTTTAGAATCTTTCCTCACTGCTGAGTTTTCCACCCATCTTTGAGTTGGCAGAAAACTAAAACGGCATGAAATCTTCTTCTTCCCAATGTTAAGCCCTCTTTCGCCTTCGCTTCAGGCCACTGAAGCCCCTGACTTCCTTCCAAGGTTATGGGTGACAAATAGCCTTTCATATACCTCGAGGCTGCCCTCGGTAAGGGGAAAAGCATGATTTTAACTGTTGGTGTAACTAATGATGAATTAAGCCTGCCTCACTAGTGGGCTGGGGATCTTAAGAAAGCAGGGTATAGAAACACCGCAGGGGGAAAAAAAAAGATTTTTGCACTCTGGTTAGATGCAAGTGGAAAGAGTTTCTCATTGCAACACTGCTGACTATTCAGATATTATTCAGGCATGTTTCTGCAGACTTGGACTTCCTACAATAGCTCTTGTCTTAAATAATGAGAGGTCTCAGGCAGCCATACTCTTTACCTTCAAATGTTCTTTTTTTTTCTGTGTTTCCAGAAATCACAATATACCTCAGTCTAGAGTGACAGAGATAGATAAATTGATTAGCCTTACAACCATATTAAAAAAAAATAAACAAACTAGCATCCAATTCCAGGATAAAAGGAAATAGAATAATAAAATACTTATATGGTAAATTACAAAGAATCAACATTCAAATAAATACATCACTTTTAGAAGATATCCCAGTCTGATTGAAGTAGAGGGTTCAACTGCCTTAACCATAAAATTTAGCAGTTTTGCTCACAATATGAGCACATTAGAATTCAGAAGGAAATAGGACAACTATGATCCAGATCCCTTTGGGCTGTTCTTTTAAGTAGAGATGTTAAGTATTTAAGTCTAGAAGGGGCTTATAATTGACAACCAAAAAAACTTGAGAATATCTTCAATGGCTGGAGCACCATCTACACATGACCTCTCACGATATGACAAGTGATGGAAGTACCTATATTTAATCATGGAATTCAACAACTCAAATGCTGCTCTAGAATAGACCCTTCTTAAGAATTGTGTCAAACTCATTGGCAAGGTATTTTTCAAATTGAAAAATAATTTTGTTCTTAGCCAACCAACTGAAAGATCTATTTTTTTGCCAGTAGCTCCATGTCAGTTTGAGCTCTGATATCTAGGACTCTTTGTTTAAAAAATTTCCCTCACCTAGGAGGTAGTTGAGGGCAAATACTGGTTGGAAACTGATTTCTAATATGCTTATAATGGAAAACTAGAGTCCTTCTGAGGCAAGAGTCTCCAATCCTGACAGCATCCACTACCAGGCCGTGGCTTGTTTGGAACCAGGCCACAAAAGCAGCTGGTGGCGTGCGTACATACAAAACACCATTTGCGCGAGTGCTGGGCGTGTGCGCCCACCGCTCACACAAATGAAGCTGTGCATACACCTGCTACTCACATAGCCCCCTCCGCTCCCTCCAGTCCATAAAGCTAGAAAGTTTGGGGACCGCTGTTTGAGGCAGTGTTTTTCAAGTTTGGAAAGTTTAAGATGTGTGGACTTCAACTCCCAGAATTCCCCAACCAACATTATCAGGGACCTGGTTAGATGGCTCCATTGTTGAGGTGGCAATTTTTATCCCCCTCTCCTGTGGCTTGTATTTTTGCTTTTGTGATATTTTGTAATACAGTGTCTTTGGTTTTTTTTTGTTGTTGTTGTTCTTACTGATTCTTGCTCACCATCTAGAGTTGCCTATGGTGTGATGAGCAGCTACAAAACTCTGACTGATAAATAAATAAATATAAATATAAATAAGAGAGGTCTGAGTACAAAAACACATAGTATGATTACATTTAGTGTAGATTTTGGACCCATCACAGGTTGCCTAACTTACTTAGGGTGCCAGCTTTCTTGAAAGGATAACAATGGGGAGAACTCCATGCTGAAAAAGCAGGATGGAAATGTAATACTGTAAATAGTTCTCTAATTTTCTCCTATTATTCAAACATCCTAGCTAACCTATACTATAAAAACCTCTATTCTCTCCTGGTTATATTTGAAATAGGCATCATGGATGGGGAAAACTCTTAAGATTTATCTTGAAGGATATGATCTAAAGTCTCAGAGACTGCTTTTAGCTATTTTAGGGCAAATCTGTAGATTCTTCTCAGTCCATGGCCACTATAGGCCATGCATGCTTACAGATTACTGAACCCAACAATGGAGGACACAATCCATAATTTTTCTAAGCTTAGTTGTAATACCTTAGCCCTCCAGCATCTGGTCATTATTCTGTACATCCATTTCATCTTGGGTTTCCTTCCTTCCTTCTTTCCTTCCTTCCTTCTATCTCACAAACATAATTCGGGGGGGGGGGGNNNNGGGACATACAATAAAAAACAACCATAAAAAGCAAACATTAAAAACAATTCAGAATAAAAGCAACAATAACCTGGAAGATGGTGGGGAGGATCTCTGGAAGGTTAAAAAGATGGGGCCAGTCTCAACTGCTTCCCTGCAGGCTGGCAGTTGTTGTTTTTTTATAATCTGGTGATTGATCCAACAATCACCCATGAAATCACTGAACTCTCCTGATCCTTAGAAGCTCATGCTGCATTCAATCCTTAAATTTCCCACAGGGCACCCTTTTGGTTTTTGACCTGACCAGGTGCAGCATCTTCCTCTTGCTATACTCCCTTGTCTTCCATTCCTTTTATTATTTTCTAAAAAACATTTTTAAATCACAAGGCAGAGATATTGCTACTTTGTTTTAATGAAGCTGAGCCATCAATTCTTTCTTGCTACAAAATTTTCATGGACTTGAAGAGGAATGTAGGAACCTGCGAACAGCCTGTTCCCTATTGCTTTGATTATTGTCACATCAAAGTAATGATAGTACTATCAAGGAGAAGAAAAAAAAGAAAGTGTCTGTGTAAGTGTCTGGGAGATAATGTAGGAAGGGGGAGAGTGAAGGCATCCATGTGTTCAAAAATCTGGGAAAGCAAAGTAAAGGGAGAGTGATTAACGGAGAGGAATCCTTAAAAGAAAAAGGCAGGCATTGTTTGACCAATCCCCAAAGGAACCAGCCAATGAGATTTGCCTTCCCTACACAGATGGGAAAGGCGGGAAGCAGAGGAACATGGGTTTCAAATCAAAACCAGCCTGGCCCTTTTTTCTAAAATCACTGCAATCCAGACTGGGATTTCTGAATTTCTGGTTTAAGAAACAGCTGGGAACATCATGGGAACAAGTAGCTTAGGAGGGCAGTGCAAAGTTATCTTTAGCCAACCTGATGCCCTACAGATGTGTTGCAGTGAGATTCATTCCCAAGAGTCTCTTCACCAAGCTGAGAGGAATGATGGGAAATGTAGTATAACACATTTAGTCAGATTGTATCAGATAGGAAGAGTAAGGCATCGACTAACAAAATGCAGCATGTGTTCAATTTTCTTTATGACTATGAATGAAACTCTGAATAACCAAATATGAGAACTCCAATTTCATTCCAGATATTTTGGTAATTCTTCCAAGTATAGTTTGTTCTGTAGGTAAAATGACATATCATTTATTTATTAGTATTTTATGCCAGTGCCCTGTACTTCCAAGAAATTATGTTCATATTTGTCCAGATTGCAATGATATTTCATAATGTGAAGCTGTAGCAAGTAAACTCTTGAAAAAGTATTACATCAAACGTTGAAATATTAGAATTTTGAAATAGATATCCAGTCTTCAATGTAAATCTGGAAGAGTTTTGGCATTCAAAATTTCCAGAGAAGGAAAAAAAAATAGCATTCTATTTTGATCCATATTTTATTGCAATTCCAAATCTCTGACACATTTTCAAAAATACTAGTATTCCTTCTCTCTATTGCACATAAATTCCACAGAGAATGTTTTTTAAAAAAAGTTCCCTTTCCTTTTTTATTTAAATGGTATGATCTTTATAGCCTGAGATTTTTTTTCCTTCCCCAACATAACATTTTCTATCCCTCTCTGACTGCAAAAGCTTTGAAAATAGCAGAGTGAAGTATAGGGTATAATTACTAACTCTTCTCACACTTTGCACAGAATAACTCGATTAGATAGTTTTCTATAATATCCCGCCAAGTACCAGGGAGAATTGTGTTACTGTCCTGCTTCCTTAACTTTCTCATTGTATGCAGAAGATTGGTAAATTAACTTCACGGCTGAATAGGACATTTTAAATGCCTGATGTGATCACAAATATTTAAGGGCATCCTGTGAAAAGAAGCAACTTTTTGCTAGGTCATCTGTATTTTCACCTCCATTTTCGCAGAAAAGGACTGGGCTACAAACTCCGATTTTAATAAACAAATTCTACCGAAGACAGTTTAGTCAAAGTTGTGTAAAATGGCATAGCTTAGAACAGAGGCGGCTGAATCAGGAATTCTGGGAGTTGAAGTCCACAAGCCATAAAAAAGGCCATAGTTCCCCATCCCTGGATTAGAATGAAAATCTGAAGTTAGGGGTTCCTCCAAGCATCTGAAGGAATCTGAAAGGAGCTTGATAAATTCAGGCAAAGCTCCTGTGAGGATTTTCTTGGCCAATATAGACTTCTCAAGAGTTGCACTAATTATATAATGCAAGATGCATGATGATTTCAGTTCATGGATTATAAGAGGGGTGTGTGGCTGTACCTCTGAAGGAACCATAGAAAATGTCAATAATAATAATAATAATAATAATAATAATAATAATAATAATAATAATAATAATAATAATAATAATACTACTTCCAAATACAGANTCACCAGATATTAGGACTTGAGAATCGAACTGCAGAGACTCTGGCATACATTAGTGCAGGTGGTTCCAGTGGTACCCGGCACACTGGGTGCTGTGCCTAAAGACCTAGGCAAACACTTAAAAACAATTGGCGCTGACAAGATCACCATTGGTCAGCTGCAGAAGGCCACCTTACTGGGATCTACTCACATAATCTGCTGATACATCATGCAGTCCTAAACACTTGGGAAGTGTTAGACTAGTGATTTGTGATACGAAACCCAGCATGGTTATCTCATCTGCTGTGTATACTGTCATTTTTGTGTGCAATAATTGTAGGGAATTCATGAGGATGGTGGAGTACGGTAAGAAACATACAAGCCAGGAACAACATTCCAGTGTTTTATTTCCTCCACCACCTCAATTTTGATTTTTTAAAAATTTCTTTTTTGCAGTAGGCCAAAATTCAGCGCTCCTTTGCAGCTGCCCTATGCAGGCTCTGTCAGGAGAAAGGCTGGGAGCTGACAATGCTTAAGAGGGAGAGCATGGAGGGGGGCGGTTGTGGGCACTGCGATCTCCAGTACCCCTCTTGAAGCTGATAATTAATAAATGAAATACCCTGGGACGCCACTAAAGCTTCTTGCGATGACATATCTGTCGTGAGCTCGGCAAAGCATTAAATGGCCATTTTCTGACAGAATGACTTCACTGCCTTGGTGGATCCTTGACTTTGTAGAGAATGTTCTGCCCTCCCCTTAGTTGTTTTTTTTTATTGCCTTTTTCTTCATCTTTTTCTCTTTAGCTTATTCTTTCTTTCTCTCTCTCTCTCTCTTGCTCACTTTCTCTCTCTCTCTCTGGTTGACGGCTCTAGTTCATTTCTGCCTGTTTAATTGGGCCCCGGATGAATTTACTCGACAGGGCCATTCATCATGTGGCAGCCGCTAGCGGGACGAGTCCAGGGGGAGCCCGTCTGACAGCTCCGGCAGCCTCGGATGCTGCCTGACTCTGGGAAGTTCACATATTTGGGCATTAGTGCAGCTATTAGTTTAACAAGCTTCGTTTATCCTTGTCACTACCACTTCAGCTTCCCATGTAATCATTTGAAATGTAGATTACTGCTAGACAAATGGGACAGAGCAGGAGTATGCAGGAGGGGAAAAAGTGACATGGATTGCTTGTTACAAGAGCTTTTTTCTAAAAGGGAGAAGAAAAAAAGTCCTGTCCCCTTAGTTTCTTTCCAGTGTGAGCTCTTTGATAAACTTAATATTCACATTATTTCTATGGTAAGCGGTTTGCCACCTGTGGACAGCCCCCTATATCAAAATTAGTTTGTCTTGACCCAAAATGGGGCTGGAAGTGGCTAGCCATTGTACAGACTAGAGATATCTCTTTGATTCCTTGCTGTTGGGGGGGAAGGTTGAATTTCCAAAAGGGAAGAAAAGGCAAAATTGTCCCATTATCCTAGCCAGCAGATGCAATCTATTGTATGCATATGAAGTGAGCTAAATTGCTTGGGGTTCCTCTTGTAATTCTTCTTCCAAATCTTGATTCTAGGCAGAATCTAAAACAAGATTAAGAGATTAACACTCCATTAGTATCTTGTCTTGTGATGCATAACTTGTGCACTTCCTCCGCTGCCACATCTTACTCTGTCTCCATATCCTCCTCCTCCTGTTGTCCTTATTCTTCTCATTTTCAACCATTGACTGAAGAAGATTTTGTAGCAGCAGACAGTGCCACCTAAAACCTGAAATCTACTTTCAGAAATGTTAGCAGAGTTCCCATGGTCTGTACTTGTGGTTATTTTTGTTGTTGCTTATTATTATTTTATTTAATGGCTTATTTAGGTATCTGATGGATAGTACCAACATTTGGCATAAATCTGCCCCCCCTCACCCCTTTGGTACTATTAATGAGAAATAAATATGATAAAACCCTGAAGATAGATTATTTTACCTAATTCATCGATATGAGCACCCAACCATCATATGGTTCGGTTCTAATTACATCCAAGGTGTTAGGCTTGCTGATTTATGGTTTTTTTAAAGTTTTTGAATGTATTATTAGATTTTTCTCCTGCCTTTATTACTTTATAAGTAATAAAGGAAGCAAACATTTGTTTGTTTGTTTTCAGCTCTGTGCTGATATTCACAGTGCTAAACATATGAAATGTGTACTTTGTGAGTGTAAAGGAGGCAGAGAATCTCCTTGAAAATATTTGTTCATTCTCGCAAACCTGCAAATTGACTGATAACCGAGTCTCACACCCACTGAACTTTCAGCACTCATGAATCCTTTTACCCCACCTTTAGTGTGTATATGCAAGAAATATATATGGCAGATGAGATTCTGCTGAAACATTGCTACAACTTTAAAAGCACTACAATGACGTGGGATAATACCCGAAGGAAGCTGAACAGCACATATATATATATCTATGTTTTCTGAGGTTTTCGCGGGTATTTGTATGTGATCTTTGGTTATTTGGGTTTTTCCCGCGTAAAATTGGAAGTATCTAGGTGACGTTTCAANCTCCCATGTAAAATTGGAAGTATCTAGGTGACGTTTCAATGAAGTCTCATTCATCATCTTCAGGCTTGTGTCTTCGGAAGCACAAAGCCGAAGACACAAGGCTGAAGATGATGAATGAGACTTCATCGAAACGTCGCCTAGATACTTCCAATTGTACACAGGAGAAAACCCAAAGATAGATCTATCTATCTATCTATCTATCTATCTATCTATCTATCTATCTATCTATCTGTGCTGTTTCAGCTTCCTTCGGGTATTATCCCACGTCACTGGAGTTGTGCTTTTAAAGTTGTAGCAACGTTTCAGCAGAATCTCATCTGTCATCATCAGGCTTCTGTACAGAAATATGTATACAAACTCAATACAGAAGCCTGATGATGGCATATAAGATTCTGCTGAAACGTTGCTACAACTTTAAAAGCACTACAGTGATGTGGGATAATACCCGAAGGAAGCTGAACTGTATTCATGTAAGTACTGTTCAGCTTCCTTCGGGTATAAAGGAATGAAAAAGGCTTACGGTCCAAGCGCAATCAAGATCGCCCCACTGAAGTCAGCGGAAAGCCTAGTCATCACTGACCGCAGCAAACAGATGGAAAGGTGGGCTGAGCACTACCAGGAACTTTAC
>BHFT01015756.1:0-60443 GCA_004320025.1 Laticauda laticaudata | reverse complement strand
CCCCCCCCCCCGACATGAGTGATATCAAGCTGGCCATGCCCACTCTGGCCACGTCTAATGCCCCCAAAGTCTAACACAACTTTGATGCAGCCCTCAATGAGTTTGACATCCCTGCTGTAGACTGTGATGGTTGTAAGTGCGAGGACCAGTGGTCAGTCACTTTTGTCACTGCCGTTTTAACTTTGGTCAGCCCTCTGCCAGCGAAAACTGAGCTTGTACGTGTCCCCNTGTGCGGCCCCCTTGAGTTCCATTTTCACTGGCAGAGGGCTGCAGGAGTCCGTCACAGCTCCCCCCCCTCCCCCGACACAAGTGACATCGATCTGGTCACAGGTGGGCTGCTGGGAGTTCGCAGAGGTTCAGGAGAGCCCCTAAGCACAGTTCGGAGAACCCCCCGAAACCCCACTCCTGGCTGGCTCTGCCCACTCTGCCCCACCCCTCTTAGGAGTCCCCACTCGGCCCGTTTTGGATGCAGGTAAGTGCAGGGCGCATGTGGAGACTCCGGGAGGCCAAAAAACAGGCCCTCCGGAAGTTCGGGAAGGCTGAAAATGGGCCCTTTCTGACTACCAGAGAGCCTCCGGAGTCCAGGGAAGGCCATTTTCACCCTCCCAGAGGCTTGACAAAAGCCTCCGGAGTCCAGGAGAGCAAAAATACCACACACACCCCCACCATGGAGCAGGAAGCCGAATAGGCCATGTCCACTGTGGCCACCCAGCAACCGGGCAGAGATCCCACTGCTAAAACCTGTTGCTATCCCAGCCCCTCCCCCCCGATTCCTGAGGTCCAACAACCCTAATGCGGCCCTCAATGAAATGGAGTTTGACACCCTTGCATGAAACCAGCTCCCCTCCAAATGTTAATCTTCCTTCTTAGCTGACCACTGGAGAGATAAACTGGGGAAGCGTCCAGGGCGCGCAGAGGGAGTCATCACAAAAATCGTCGTTAAAATTTAATCCCTGTTTTTTTTTTTTAACAGCATTTCAACGGAAAGACACCGGGCAGAAGTTCGGCGGGCGGTCAACGATGAACGCCTGACAACCATCGCACATAAGTAAGATGGTGGCCTTAGGAACATTCTCTAACTAGGCCTCACATAGGTGACATTTCTGAGTGTCTCTTTTGCCTTTAGGGCCCCCGTGTCCAGTACATGGTTGACACTAAGTAATTTCTTTCTTTTGTTGCATTTTTACCCTACCTCAAATCCAATAGACCTTTAACACTGTACAAATATGATTAGGGATGATGAGGGGACTGGAGACTAAAACATATGAAGAACGATTGCAGGAACTGGGCCTGGCTAGTCTAGGGAAGAGAAGGACCAGGGGAGACATAAGAGCAGTCTTCCAATATTTGAGGGGCTGCCACAGGCAAGGGGGGGGGGGTGGGTGATCAAACCTATTTTCCCACAAAGTGAAAGAAAGAGACAGAAAAAAGAAAGAAAGAGAGAAAGAAAAAAAATAGAAAGAAAGAAAGAAGAAAGAAAAACATCTGATTGATCATGATGGACAGAGCGACATGTCTAGTTGAGGACTAAAGATAGGATAAGCAGGCGACATGATAAACAGTCTTTCCAATATCTCAGGGCTTGCCACAAATCGAAGAGGTGTAAAAAAGATTTGAGGCTCTAGAAAAAATACAGAGAGAGCAACAGCAGGATGAAGAGGAACTGAGACCTAAAACACTATGAAGAATGGTGCAGGAATGGGCTTTGCTTAGTCATAAGAAGAGCGAGGACCAGGGGAACAGGAGAAGCAACCTTCCAATAATTGAGGGCTGCCACAGGGAGAAGTTGGGGTCAATGCTATTCTGCAAATGTACCTGATTAGGACCAGACAATGCAAAAATGGATAGGAAGCTGAACTAAGGAGAGATCAACTGGAAAATAGAAGGCATTTTCTACAACGAGAACAGTCAACCCATGAAACGGAGTTGCCTTCGAAGTTGTGGGAACTTCTTCCCTGTAAGCTTTCAAGAAGAAACTGGACTGCCATCTGTCAGAAATGGTGTAGATTCTCCTGACTATACCTGCTCTGGGGTTGGTGGCGTGGGGTGTGGTAGCTACGGGGGGGGGGTTGGACTAGAGGACCTATAAGGTCCCTTCTAACTCTGATTATCTGTTTATCTGTAAATATGGTCAAACTAAAGATACCCAGAAGAGCTAAAATCCTAAAACCACACAAAACCATGTGAGGCCTTGCGATCCAAACATTTCCCAGGGTAGCTCATTCTTAGCATTTTTCAGAACATGGCCGTTCTGAAGAGCAGATCTAACCTCAAACAAGAGATGGTGACAAGCCTGCCATTGGGAAGCGATACTTGAGTGTTGGCCCCCACCAAAAAAAGTGGGGAGCGGTAGGCTGGTTCCCTTTTGTTGTAACAGTTGGGCAGCCCACAAGTAGTGGCAGCTTCGGAGTAGCAATAGAACTGATATACCGCTTCACAGTGCTTTTACAGCCCTCTCAGCAGTTTTAAGAGCATATTGCCCCAAACAACCTGGCTCCTCATTTTACCCACCTCAGAAGGATGGAAGGCTGAGTCAACCTTGAGCCCGTCAGGATCGAACACTTGGTAGTCAGCAGAGTCAGCTTGCAATACTGCCCACCCCCCCAGACCCCTGAGGACCAGTCAGAGGTGGTATTTGCCAGTACTCAAAATTTCTGCTGCTGGTTCTCCAGAACTGGTCAGAACCTGCTGAATAATTACTTTAACTACGATGCCACCATGGCTCCTAAAATGTGTGCATTTTAGCTTCTCTCTGTTTTTTTAACACTGGTATTTAGAATAGAATAGAATAGAATAGAATAGAATATGGAGTGGAGTGGAATTGAAGAGAAGAGGAGAAGAGAAGAGAAGGGAAGGGAAGAGAAGGGAATTCTTTATTGGCCAAGTGTGATTGGACACACAAGGAATTTGTCTTGGTGCAAATGCTCTGTTCATAAAAGAAAAGATACATTCATCAAGAGTCAAGAATCATAAGGTACAACACTTAATTATAGTTATAGGGTACAATCAGCAATCAAATCCTACTAGGAAACAGTCAATATAAATCGTAAGGATACAAATGACAAAGTTACAGTCATATAGTCACAAGTGGAAGGGGGTGGGTGATAAGGAGTGATGAGAAGATTAATTGTAATAGTAGTGCAGACTTTGTAAATAGCTGGCTAGTGTTGAGGGAATTATTTGTTTAGCAGAGTGATGGCGCTGGGGAAAAAAATTGTCCATGTGTCTAGTTCTGGTGTGCAATGCCCTATAGCGTTTACAGAGTTTTTACAGAGAAGGTATCTTGGATCAGTGATGGGATTCAAAATTTTTTACTGCCGGTTCTGTGGCTTGGCTTGGGGGCCTGGCTTGGTGGGCATGGCAGGGGAAGGATACTGCAAAATCCCATTCCCTCCCCTCTCCATCCCACTAATCTGCTTTCCAGCTCCATTCTCCTGCACAGGGCAACCAAAGAAGACCCAGCTGATCAGCTGTGGACGTGGCATTCTGTGGGCATGGCTTGGTGGACATGGCAGGGGAAGGATACTGTAAAATCCCCATTCCCTCCTGGTCCCCACCCCACTAACCTGCTTTCCAGCTCTGTTCTCCTGTGCAGGGCAACAAAAGCAGACCCAGCCGATCAGCTGGGACTCAATGGGAGGCAGAGGATAGATGGGGTTGGCAAGGCCAGTCAGAGGTGGATTTGCCGGTTCTCTGAACGACTCAAAATTTCTACTACCGGTTCTCTAGAACTGGTCAGAACCTGCTGAATATCACCTCTGCCTTAGAAATTTTCTAGTCCAACCCCCTGCTCTATTCCAGACCAATGAGTGTCCAGTCTCTTCTTACAAACCTCCAATGACAGAGCGCTCACAACTTCTGGAGTCAAGTTGTGATTAGGGAAAGCATTAAGTTTAATTCAGGTGGAAAGTGAAGAGGCTGTTTCTAAACTTGTGGGTTTCCCTTCAGTATGTCCGGGCCGAACAGCTCTTCAGAGTGGTCCATCGAAGGCCGCCGGTTGGTTCCTCTGATGCCTCGGTTGGTTCCTCAAACAGCCTTCACCGTCACAGCCAACGCCGTGGCCAACGCAGCTCTCCAGCACAATGCGTCTCTCCCTTCCCCTGCGGAAACTGGAAGCAAAGAAGGTGAGGGTAGGTGGCCTTTACCTTCTAACAACATGGGGCTTGGGAAGAAGGGAGATAACACCCGTGGTGGTTCTCTACATCCCAATCACAATCATCCCAGAGGTGTTTTTTCAGGAGACAACTGGACTTCCTTTTGTTTTTTTCCTTGAAGACGTTTTGCTTCTCATCCAAGAAGCTCCTTGAGTTCTTCTTTTTTTAAAATATATATATATATATATTTAATTTTATTTTTATATACAATAAATCCATTCCATTTCAACCGTGTGTCAATTAGGTACATATTTCAATTGCTTAACAATTAATAATAATATTCTTAACAATACAACAATCATCACATTCCCATGTAAATAGAATAGATGAAATACAATATATCTATTCGTTAGTTTCTCTTAATTGTTCTATAAATACATGTACTCTCTTTTAATTTCTTCTATTTTCTAGCCATTGATAAAACAAATCCCGCACCATAGAACAGTGGTGGCTAACCTTTTTGGGCTCCTGTGCCAAAAATTGTGCACATGCTTGCAGGCTTGCGCTTGCTTGCCAGCACCCAGAAGGCAATGCACGCCCCTCCATGTCCCCTACATGTACGCACAATCCTCGCTCACCCCACTGCCCCCTTACCTGCACTGCACCTCATAGCTGATTTTTGGTGAGGCTTGAGGAAGGCTTATGCAGGCTTTGCAGGCCGAAAACTAGGCCCGTTTCCTCATTTCCGATATTTACGGAAAAACAGGAAGTGATGAAACGGGCCTAGTTTTCGGCCTACAAAGTTTGCAGAAGCCTGTAGAAGCCTTCCTCAAGCCTTAGGGGGAGGCTGGAAAAGGCCTCAAACTGGCGGAAAATCAGCTGTGAGGTGTGCGCATGCGCAGTGAGGTAAGTTTGCCTGTAGCTTGTGTGCTGGCACAAATGGCTCTGTGTGCCACCTGTGGCACGCCTGCCATAGGTTTGCCATCACGGCCATATAATAGATTCTTCTTTCATTTCTAATATCAATCTATTCCATTCTGCACATTCAAATATTTTTCCAATTATTTTTCCCTCTATCGGTATCTTATCACTCTTCCAATTTTGGGCAAATACAATTCTAGCTGCTGTTAAAACATGTATAATTAAGTAAGTCTTTACTGTAGCCTTCTGGTATTACTAGTAGAAATATTTAAGGTTTCAAATCTATAAGTTGTTTTATCATTTTTTTCCCAACTTTGTGTATATTTTAGTCCAATACCTTTTAGCTTCTGTACAAGTCCACCACATATGGTAATATGTTCCTGGTATTTGATGACATTTCCAACATTCAGTTGATTTATCTTTTAAACATTTTCGCTGATTTTGCTGGCGCTAAGTGCCATCTATAAAACATATACATTCTCTTTATGTAAGCTTCTTCAGTTCTGACTCTCATCCATCATTTCACCAGAACTGAAGAAGTCTTTTTGGATGAGAAGCGAAAGGTCTTCAAGGAAAAAAAACAAAGTCCGGTTGTCTCTTTCAAAAGCAGGACCAGAAGGGAGAGAGTTTTCACATTCGGAAAGAACAAGACTTGAATTGGGGTTTAGCACATTTTGAAGGCGGGGTGGTGGTGGATGCTCTTGTATGATTCTGTGGGCTCCAAAAATGATTCAAGAAAGCAGAATTTAATTTGAAAACCCAACTAAGTTTTGAAAACACAACTAAAACTTGTGTTTTGTCGTCTTCTTCAGTAGTGGTTTGTTACTCCTACACAGCTACCACCTCTACACCGACGTCCACTCCTGTACCGAGTGGTAGTGTTGCCACGGTTAAGTCCCCCAGACCTGCCAGCCCAGCTTCCAACGTCGTCGTTCTCCCAAGTGGTAGTGCTGTTTACGTTAAAAGTAAGTGTGTTATCAGGCAAAGTGGAAGATCTGGACTTGAAAAGAGTTTAGAGATGATCATTACATGTTGGTTTATGACCTCAAAGCAGGCTGCTTGAATCCTGGCACAGTTTGGAGCGGCAAATTCAAGTAGCTAATTTTGAAGTTAGACTACTTCTGGTATTCTCAGAAAAGATCATTTCAAGGTGGCAGGTTGGAACGTTTTGATTGCACAGGTAGATGGTCCTCATTTAGCAACCACAATTGGAACTGGCAACTTGGTCACTAAGTTGACCCAGAGTGTGCTTATAATTTTACTTCCAGCTTCCTGTTTCTTTCCCTCCCCATCCTTTGGAAATGCACACTCCAGTGCTGGGATAACGAGTAAGAAAAGAATTGGATGTTTACATTCCTTGGAGAGGAAGGGATTATAAGAGAGTAAGCAGGACCATAGTGGTGAATACAGGTAGTACTTGACTTACAACAGTTCATTGACCATTCAAAGTTATGATAGCACCGAAAAAAAGTGACGTGTGACACTTTTTTTCATACTTACGACCATTGCAGTGTCCCCATGTGATCAAAATTAAGATGCTTTACAATTTGATTATAGTTATGACGGATGTAGTGTCCTGGGGTTATGTGATTTCCCTTTTGTGACCTTCTGACAAGCAAAATCAATGGGGAAGCCAGATTTGCTTAACAACTATGTTACTTAGCAACTGCAGTGTTTCACTTAGCAACTGTGGCAAGAAAGTTTGTAAAATGGGGCAAAGCTAATGTAACAAATGTCTCAATTAGTAACAGAAATGTTGGACTCGATTGTGGTCCTAAGCAAGCACTGCCCATACCCATTGAAAGGAATGTAACCACACTAGCTGTTTTTCTAGTGTGCCGGCTGGAAGCCTAAGCTTAGGAAGCCAACAAAATCCACTGATTAAAGTCTTGTCAGTTACAGGCAGCAGCTTGGAGCTATCTAATTAAGGTGTAGGGTTGGGTTTGTTAACTTGTGATTGGCACACATTGTGGAAGTGCTGGGCTCTGGAAAAAAAAATCAGCTAAAGAAGAGATCAGTTGTTTAAATAATCTCTGCTTTTTCCATTAACCCCCCCCCCAAAAAAAATCTCTGCTTTTCTTTCTATATTCACCTTAAGAATTTTTCTGTGTTAAGATATGAATCCTACCCCAATATTTCTTTGCTTTATCACACCTCCACCCTAAATGATAAAAAGTCCCTTCTTTACGTTTACATTTCCAGCCTTCTTTTGAAATACATCTATACATTCTTGGCAACTTATCTGGAGTTGAATACCAACCATACATCATCTTATAGAAATTTTCTTTTTAAATTCTAGTTTAATGTACATTTTAAACCTTGATTCCACTCCCACACTGTTCAAGCATTACATTATATCCAAAGTTCCTTGCCCGCTGAAACATAGCAATGAATGCTTTACTCGTCGAATTTTTTCCAGATTTAAATTCAGTAACACTTTATAGAGGGACACGGTGGTTCAGTGGCTAAGACGCTGAGCTTGTCGATCAAAAAGGTCGGCAGTTTGGTGGTTCGAATCCCCAGCGCTGCGTAATGGAGTGAGCTCCCATTACTTGTCCCAGCTTCTGCCAACCTAGCAGTTTGAAAGTACATAAAAAATGCAAGTAGAAAAATAGGGACCACTTTGGTGGGAAGGGAACAGCATTCTGTGTGCCTTCGGTGTTTAGTCATGCCGGCCACATGACCACAGGGACGTCTTCGGACAGCGCTGGCTCTTCATCGGCTTTGTAACGGAGATGAGCACTGCCCTCTAGAACCGGAAACAAATAGCACGGATGTGCGAGGAGAACCTTTACTTTTACCTTTACTTTAACACTTTACAGGCTTTGGCAATAATCTGTTCATCACTACTACACAGTAAAATTTCCAATTCACTCAACAGAACGAGAGCCCCTCCAAAATTTGTGCTCTTCGTTGCAGGTGTGAGTTGTTCGGATGAAGACGAGAAACCCCGCAAGAGGCGCCGTACCAACTCCTCCAGCTCCTCCCCAGTGCTCCTGAAAGAAGTCCCCAAAACCATCCCGCCGGTCACCAAGACCATCACGGTGCCTGTGGGGGGGAGCCCCAAGATGAGCAGCATCATGCAAAGCATTGCCAACTCCCTGCCGCCCCACATGTCTCCCGTGAAGATCACATTCACCAAGCCCTCCTCCACTCAGACCACCAACACCACCACGCAGAAGGTCCGAGGTGGGATCGGGGTGGTTTTGGGGGAAAGCTTCTTCTATTCTGCCAAAGGGTTTGGTCAGGGGGTCGGCAACCCGTGGCTCTAGAGGAACATGTGGCTCTTTTATCTGTCTGTTACGGTTCCCTGTCACCGGTAGGCACCACAATTTTGAGAGGAGCTTCCAGTTTGGGGGGGGGTGAAGCAGCAGGCCAGGAGGAGACTCTATGGCTGTGATGGGGAACCTATGGCACGCGTGAGCCATTTGTGCAGGCACATGAGCCCCATCCAAACTTAACTGCACATACGCTCATCTTTCAGCCCGTTTGGGGCCATTTTCGCCCTCCTGGGGGCTCGAGGGTAACCTCTGCAGCCTTTGGAGGCTGAAAAATGGTCCTGTTTTGTATTTACCGGCAGTGATGAAAAGGGCCTGTTTTTCGGCCTCCAAAGGCTGCAGAGGCTTCCCTCAAGCCCCTAGGAGGGCGAAAATGGCCTCCCCCAGGCTCCAAAGGCCCTCCGGAGGCTGAAAACAGGCACTTCCGGTATTTCCGGAAAGACTATTTTTCCGCCTCCTGAGGCTGCAGAGGCTTCCCTCAAGCCTCTGGGAGGCCGAAAAAGGCCTCAAATGGTCCAAAAATCAACTGGGAGGCACGTTGCGCAGTGCAGGTAAATGTGTGGGGGTGTTGCATGCACATGTTCAGGGGATGGGGCACATGCATCGTGGGTGCCGGCACATGCACGCATGTGGTTTCGGCATACCACAACAAAAAGGATCGCCATCACTGCTCCATGGCAAGGGGTGGGTTTTCCCATTGGCTCCACAACTGATAGGACTTTCGGTTAGGACAGGTAGAGGAAAAAGCATGCCGTGCTAGGAGGAGACTCTGGTTGGGGAACTGGACTCCCAGTCGGCTCCAGAATTGAATGGGGGTGCCTCTGGCTAGGGCCTTTATAGCTCTTTTTGAGTGTTTAAGATTGCCGGCGGTCAGCAGAAGTAGCCTGCAGTACTGCACTCTAACCATTGCGCCACTGTGGCTCACTGTAGTTGTAGCTGCAAGTCTGATGGCAAATCCCTTTTTCCACCTAATTTCCAGCAGTCACTAAACGAACAGCTGTAAGTCCAGGACTACCTGTATTCAGCTTGTTTTTGAGCACTGTTCACAATGGGAACATGATCGTATCTGACTATTTGTCCAAAGTGTCTCATTGTTCTCTTCCAGGTAATCATCGTGACCACCTCACCCAGCTCCACGTTCGTCCCCAACATCCTCTCCAAATCCCACAACTACGCAGCCGTCACCAAACTCATCCCAACGTCGGTGATAGCGTCTACCACCCAGAAGCAGCCCGTGGTCATTACGGCTTCCCAGTCCACCCTGGTTAACAACAGCACCAGCACCACCACTAGCCTCACTGCAGGGAGCTGTTCCACACCTTCTTCCACGCCCAGCACCATTGCGGTGACCACCGTGGTGTCCTCTACCCCGTCCGTGGTTATGTCGACAGTGGCACAGGGTAAGAGGCTGGTCTATTTGAGGAAGAAGGGAAAGTCCTGTAGCTTAATGACAGTGTGTGTGTGTGTGTTTAGTGTTCGAGTTTGCAGCAATCCAACCAGCAAACAAGTAAATAATTCAGCAGGACTCATTTAGAGAAGAAACTTCTTTATATACAATAATATACAGCAGTGGTCACCAACCAGTGGTGCCACTGTGGTCCATGAAAAATTTTTGGTGGTCTGCAGAGAAATGTCACCCCCAAAGCAATTATTCCAGGCTGCACGGGAACACAAGGCTTGTGTCACGTGCATTGTGAACAGCACAAAGTAGTGAGGGGAAGGGGGCCACTGGGCTGCTTTTTTATGCTTCTTTCTTCTGCTGCTTTTGGCTGCACGCAAGGAAAGCAGCCAAAGTCTTTCTTTCTCTCCCCCAAACTCCGCCAGAAATGAGTCTTTGGGACCCTGCAAGGCCTCCTGCTCCAAGAGGCTTCGCTGGCACAACAAGTCTCAAAAAGACTGGCAGAGATTGGGGGAGAGATAGAAAGATTTCTGCTGCTTCTGCTGCTGTCCTTGCATGAAGCCAAAAATCTCTCTCTCTCTCCCCCTGAGAATGGAGCTGGAGACGGTATCCTGCAATCCCAAATAAAGAATGATAGATCAGTAGGAAAATGGGGTGGGGAAATTTCCTGCCGATTTTTTGGAGGGGTTTCCCCAAGATCTCTTGTCCGCAGGATTTAAAATTATGAATTTGGTGGTCCCTGAGAGCCAAAAGGTTGGTGACCCCTGATATACAGTATGATGCGTGTATACAATACCCATGCAGCAGAAGTCAGAACCAGAACTCAGAAGCCAGAAATCATAATCATAGAAGCTATACAATACAGAGGCAATATTGCAAGGATAAAGCAACTCTTATACACAAATCAGTCAAGCTAAGCCACGCCCAGGCTTCAAGCCATGTGGCATGGTTTACAACAGGTGCTGCTTCTTAGTCAACAAACAATTCCCATTGGCTGACTCCTTGTTATGGCTATTCCAGCTCATAATTTCTTACATTTTGACATTTAGTTTATTATCATTGCACCTTGTACAATGAAATGAAATGCCATCTTCAGTGTACATATGAACAATAAAAACAAAACACAAACGCACATCCTTCACATTCTATATAATTGAATGGAAAACTCCTGATATTGCATTAATGTGGCATGAGGTGGCTCAGTGACTAAGATGCTGAGCTTGTTGATCAGTAAGTTCAGCGGTTCGAATCTCTAGTGCTGTGTCACCGAGTGAGCTCCTGTTACTGGTCCCAGCTTCTGCCAACCTAGCAGTTTGAAAGCATGTAAAAAATGCAAGTAGAAAAATAGGGACCCCTTTGGTGGGAAGGGAACAGCGTTCTGTGCGCCTTCAGCATTTAGTCATGCTGGCCACATGACCACAGAGACGTCTTCGGACATCACTGGCTCTTCTTCGGCTTTGTAACTGAGATGAGCACCGCTCCATAGAGCCAGAACTGACTAACACAAAGAGGAACCTTTACCTTTATACAGTAGAATGCAATATAGTTACTGCTCTGGGATAGAAGCTGTTTTTCAGCCTATTTGTCCTTGTTTTTATTATCCTGTGCCGTCTGCCAGATGGTAATAGTTCAAAAAAAGGTGTGCCCAGGATGAGATGGATCTTTGAGAATGTTTTGAACTTCCTTAAGCCAGCGGGAGAATGTTTTGAACTTTCTTAAAGCTCTTCCAAAGAGGGGAGTGGCTAATTGCATTCTATACAATTAATATTGCATTAATATTGCACTAGGCAGTAGAATGCAACAGAGCTACTGCCTGTTAACTCATAGAACATATACACATTTTATAGTTGCCAACAGAAGGAAGTGGGGGAGTTTCAAAGAGCAGGCAGCAGTGTGGAACCGAAAGTACATTCCATTCATATTTTCTTCAAAGACTGATTAGATGGCTGAAGCTTCTGCCATGAAAAAGATCTAATTGGAGAGCATGATTGACTATTGGCTATGGATGTTTTTCATTGGATGATATACCCAGAGGGGTGGGAGGAAAAGGAGGATCAAGGGTGACAGTGAATTACGTATCTCAGAGTTGGTTACGCCCAGGTTAGTGCTGGAATGTTAACTTTAAATAAATCCAAAGAAGTTTTGGGAGTGTGACTCGAGGCTCATGATCAATGAAAACAGTAACTGCCGGGATCCTGACACTGCCCTGGGATGGAAGCTGTTTTTCAGCCTATTTGTCCTTGTTTTTATTATCCTGTACTGTGTGCCAGATGGTAATAGTTAAAAAAAGGCGGGGTGCCCAGGATGAGATGAACCTTTGAGAATGCTTTGAACTTTCTGAAGGCAGCGGGAACTATAAAGCTCTTCAAAAGAGGGGAGCGGGCAACCCATGATCCTCTGGGCAATGAGGTTAACATAGGAGTGCTGTCCTATCTGCCCCTGTGCAGTTGGCAAGCCATACAGAGGTGCAGTAAATTAAGATACTCTCCAGGTGCAGCAGTAGAAGGTCACCAGCAGTTTTTCATTGAGGTGTTGTTTTCTGAGAAACCTCAGGTAGTATAATCTCTGCTGGGCCCTTTTGAAAGCATTCCCAGGTCAGTTCCTCTTTTATGGTAACACCCAAAAACTCAAAACTGGCCACTAATAGACCCCAAAGGAAGGCAGTAGAAACCGGTGGGTGCTGTAGTGTCCAAAGACTGGGAATAAGGGAAAGGGATAGAAAGAGGAACTCTTGCAAATTGGCAAAAGACACAAAGGTGGCAGGAATAGCCAACAGGCCAGAAGACAAGCTCGGGATCTATGGTGCAGCGGTAGAAGGTCACCAGCAGTTTTTCATTCAGGTGTTGTTTTCTGAGAAGCCTCAGGTAGTATAATCTCTGCTGGGCCCTTTTGGGGCTGCAATGTGAGCGGCCCAGGTCAGGTCCTCTTTTAGGATAAAAAACAAAACAAAACCCACCGCCCTTGTGCTTTTCTCTTCTTTATCCTCTCAACTGATTGGCGCTGCAGGCCTCAGCTGGTGTGTAAAAAGCTGCACCGTGTTCAGTGCGTGCGCATACGCACAATCACCGAATAGGTGGGAATCCCACTGCTTTAACCAAGGATTGTGTTAGCTTCCTTGGCTGACTGAATTTGAGAACATCACCCATCCTGACCCTCTGCCATCCTCTCTTCCAGGCGTGTGCACCTCCGCGATCAAGATGGCCGCTGCCCGCCTACCGTCTCCGAAGAGCCTGGTGGGGACGCCCAGCCAGATCCTCGCCCAGTTCCCCAAGCAGCCGCTGACTTCAGCTTCGCCAGTCGCCCCGCCTCAACCCCAACCAACCCCGGCACCCCAGCAGTCCCCTCTGCCCCCCAACATTAAGCCCACCATCCAGATCAAGCAAGAATCAGGTATTGCAAAACGGGGTTGTATCGTCCTGGTGATGGGTGGGTGAGCTACGGCCACCCTTGAGCTCCAAAGTTACCATGGTTAAGCCAAGACGGTGGTTCAGCGAGCTTTGTTCCCTGTATTACGACCTTTCCCGCCACAGTTGGTAAGGGTATGCTGCCATTTAGGAAGTTAGGAGTCTGGTTGTTAAGTGAATCTGGGCTTCCCTGTTGACTTTGCTCACCGGAAGGTCGCCCAAGGGGACTCTGGGACCCTGCGGCCATCGTAAATACGAGTCAATTGCCAAGCATCCGAATTTGGATCACCTGGGGAGGCTACAATGGCCGTAAGTGTGAGAAACAGTCTTTTTCAGTCCCATTGTAACTTTGAATGTTTGCTAAACAAAGGGTTATAAGTCCAGGACTATCTGTAATTTAACTAACCATCTCTGAATGTTAATGTTAATCTGCTTTAAGATCCTAGCTGCATCCTTAAACTTTCTCTAATTTTCTGTCCTCTCTCACTCTCCTCTTCCCTTCCTTCCCCATTTCCTTCTTTGTTCCCTTCCCTCCTTCCTTCCTCCTTCCTTCTTCTCTTCTTCCTTCCTTTCCTCCCTCCCCTTCTTTTCTTCCTTCCTTTCCTCCCTCCCTTCCCCTTCCTTCCTCTCTCCTTCCTTCCTATTTCCCTCCTTTCCTCTTCCTTCCCTCCCTCCTTCCTTCCTACCTTTTCCTCCCTCTCTCCTTCCTTCCTTCTTTCCTCCTTCCTACCCTCCCTCCCTTCTTTTCTTCCTTCCATTCCTCCCTCCCCCTTCCTTCCATCTTCCCTCCCTTCCCCTTCCTTCCTCTCTCCTCCCTTCCCCTTCCTTCCTCTCTCCTTCCTTCCTATTTCACTCCTTTCCTCTTCCCTCCCTCCTTCCTCCCTTCTTTCCTCCCTCCCTTCTTTCCTCCCCTTCCCTCCATCTCTCCTTTCCTCCCCCTTCCCTCCCTCCTTCCTTTCTTTCTCCCTTCCTTCCTCCTTCCCTCCTTTTCTCCTTCCTCCTCCCTCCCTCCCTCCCTCCGCTGCCCTGTTCAATCTCTCTCCCCCAGGTGTCAAAATCATCACCCAGCAGGTGCAGCCCAGCAAAATCCTCCCCAAACCCGTCACGGCGACTCTGCCCAGCAGCAGCAATTCTCCCATCATGGTGGTGAGCAGCAACGGGACCATCATGACCACCAAGCTGGTCACGGCTCCGGCCGGTGAGTCTGTCCATCTGTCTATTCACCCTGGCTAGTTTCCATGGCAGGCAGAGGAGGAGGGGAGGCAAGCGAGCGTTCCTACCGAAGGTGGTTCCTTCCACCGCGAGGGCAGCGGGGCTGGTAGTACCAGGCTCCCAACTCATGAATTGATCTTCAAGGGGCAAAACAACAAGCAATATATTTCTATGCCTTTAAAAAAAACAAAACTGGGCCTGTTTACAATCCTGTTACAAGTCGTCCTTGACTTATGGCCACAATCAGGACCACAATTTCCATTGCTAAGCAAGGCAGTTGTTAAGTGAGCCTTCTCCAACTGGCTTTCATACCTAAGGCAGCACTAGAACTCACTGTCTCCTGATGATTCACCCAGATTTCCCTCAGTCATATTAGCTCAGGAATTCTGGGAATTCAAGTACACAAGTCTTAAACTTGCCAAGTTTGAAGACCCTTGCCATAAACAGATATCTTACTCTGGTTTCTCTTCTCTCTCTCTCTTCCCCCCCTTAAACCAGGCACTCAAGCTACTTACACCCGTCCGACCGTGAGCCCTTCCATAGGGGCACGAGTGACGGGCACGCCTGGTGCAGCCACCTATGTGAAAACTACTAGCGGTAGCATCATCACCGTGGTCCCCAAATCGCTCGCCACGCTGGGAGGCAAGATTATCAGTAGCAACCTTGTTTCTGGTAGGTAGTCAAGTTCCACTGTTTAATTGGAAATGAATCAGGAGAGGAAAAACACCCCCTGAAATTTAGAGAGACATGGTTTTATGTACCCAGCTTATTTTGCTGCATGTTTGCTATTTCAGCCATAATAGACCCCCAAGGAAGACAGTAGAAACCAGTGGGTGCTGTAGTGACCAAGGACTGGGAAAAGGGGGAAGGGATAGTGTCACGCCCCTGTCGGAATCTGATTCAGAGAGGGAGGCTGAGCAGCTGACAGGGAGGGAGTAGGAGTGTGGCTCCGTTGGCTGTGGAAGAAGCCAGGGAAGGGCAAAGTCCGGCTGGGCAGAGCAAGGGAAAAGTAGAACAAGGGAGAGGGAGTTCAGAAGAAGACCAGGCCCGCCCCCTCTTCATTGTAGGGCACTCAGGGAGGAATGGAGAAGGGAGCAACATGAGTTGCATGGCTTACGAGGAAGGAAAGGGCCCTGATTCCCTTCATTAGTTGTAGCTGGGAACACAGTGTTTATAAAGGGAGTTTACGCAGAGCAAATTGTTGAGATCAAACCATGAGTTATCTGGTATTGTCGAGGCTTATCTGGGTTTCTGGCATCTTCCCAACTGTGTGTGTTTTGCCAGCCTTTCAAGTCTGCAATTCCTTCTCCTGCCCCTCAGGTTAATTACTGCAGCATGGTTTGTGTGGATTTTTATCTACAGTTTGCATTTACTTTGTTTTTGGACTGAATTTCTTCCACTTAAAGACTGTTCTTGGGAGAGTTTTTTCTCCAGTCGAAGGTAACCTAGACATTGGGGGCAAAGTTGGAAGTATTTAAAGGGACTCTTTTTACTTATATGACCGTGTTGCCTATGTGCCACGGCCCTTTGGGTCATCACAGATAGAAAGAGGAACATTTGCAAATTTGCAAAAGATGCAAACCTGTCAGGAATAGCCAACAGCCTCTTCTAGGCCCTAGAAGACAAGCTTGGGATCCAAAAAGATCTTGACAGACTTGAACATTTGGGCCTATCCAGCAACATGAAACTCAACGTAGATAAAAGTAGTTTTACACTTAGGCAAGGAAATACTGTATATAGGTACAGAGTAGGTGAAACTTGGCTTAATGCCAGTAACCGTGAGAGGGATCTTGGAATCCCAGTGGACAACCACTTAAATAGGAGCCAACCCCTGCTGCAGCAGCCAAAAAGCCAATGCAATCCTAAGTTGCATTAACAGAGGGAGAGAATCAAGATCATGTCATGTGATGTGTTAATACCACTTTATAAGGCCTTGGTAAGGCCACACTTGGAACGTGGCATCTAGTTTTGGTCGCCATAATAGAAGAAAAGATATTGAGATTCTGGAATAGGAATGTCAAACTCAATTTCATTGAGGGGCTGCATCAGGTGTCAGGTTTCCAAGTGATGAAATCCATTTAAAAAGAAAAGAGCAACGTCCATCTTCCAAAACAATTTCTTTCATTTAGGAAAGCATCAAATTGGCAAAGTCTGTTGTACTTCCAGATCTGACACAACCCGGAATTACACCACATAATATTAGAAATTAGAAACAGCCCCCAAAGTCACATTCCCCAATAGAAGTAAATCATCGTTGGCCCTGTGTCATCAATCTCCACTTCCAGGTCTCAGGAGGATCAGCTTTTGTTCTCACGAGAAGAACCACCTAGCCTAAACAACCCTCTCTATCTCCATTCTTCCCACCTTAAGAATGTGGCAAGTCCGAAGCCCATCTACCCATAACCAGCAAAGAGAATGAAAGAAAAGGAATATATAATAAGGCTAAATAAAATGGCTACGCATATGTCAATTTCGGGTTGTGTTTGACTTTGGCAGGGCTGTGGGGGGGCATTGCCAGGTTGGGCATGGCCAGCTCGGCAACCGTTTTTGGCTGCGATCGCCTCCTGCAGCCCTCTGCCAATGAAAATAGTCAAGAAGTCTGCCTGTCCTGAAAATAAAAGAGGCCAGATGTTGCAATGTGTGCCAGATGTTCAACCAGCCTCTCAGAAACTCCTCACCGTGTTTCCCGTGTTAATGACCAAGCTATTTTGTTTTCGCTTTTCTTTCAGGTAACTCCCTGATGAAGACCTATTTCCAGCAAAAAGGTACCCAACTATGCTCTAGTATAGGGGTCTCCAACCCTGACAATTTGTGGACTTCAAATCCCAGAATTCCCCAGCCAGCAACTTTACGGCTTGTGGACTTCCAACTCCCAGAATTCATGGGCATTGAAGTCCTCAAGTTGTTAAGCTGCCAAGGTTGGAGACCCTCCGCTCTAGTAAACCATTTGTCTTGATTTCTTTCCGAGGGTCTTGACAACATGAGAGGCTTTTTAATCTCCTTGGTACAGGTGGCCTTTGACTTACAGCACTTAGTTTAAGTATGCCAGAGTTGGCTTCATTTAGGTCAGTGGTGGCTAACCTTTTTGGGCTCCTGTTCCAAAAATTGTGTGCGTGTGCGTGCCAGCGCCCAGAAGGCAATATGTGCATACCACTCCCCCGCCATCGCCTTACCAACACTGTGCATTCCAGCTGATTTTTGGCCTGTTTGAGGTCTTTTTCAGCCTCCCAGAGGCTTGAGAAAAGCCTCTGCAGTCTTTGCAGGCCAAAAAAATAGGCCGGTTTCGTCACTTCCGGTATTTCCAGAAATACAGGAAGTGATGAAACGGGCCTATTTTTCAACCTGCAAAGGCTGCAGAGGCTTTCCTCAAGCCTCTGGGAGGCTGAAAAAGGCCTTAAACAGGTCGAAAATCAGCTGGGAGGGGCGCGCGTGTGCAGTGAGGTAAGTATGCCGGCGGCTCGCATGCCGGCACAAATGGTTCTGCGTGCCACAGGTTTGCCATCACTGATTTAGGTTAATGCCGGCATGTTGCTCCTAATAAATCTTAGGGGTTTATTTTAAGCTTGGCTCGAGGCTCATGGTTTAATTGGGGCAATTTTGGAACCCTGACACGTTCGAATGGCCACGGCACTGAGAAGTGACTTATAACTGTTCCTACAACGGTTGTAGTGTTCCCATGGTGGCGTGATCAAAATTCAAATGCTTTGGCCACCAATTCCTACTTCGGTTGTAGAGCCCTGGGATCCCCTTTTGCAACTTGCTGACAAGCAAAGTCAAGTGGGATGCCCGATTCATTTAGCGACCGCATTACAAATTGGACAGGCCTGGTGATTCACTTAACAGCGAATGTGGCAAAGAAGGTCGTAAAACAGGGCAGAATTCACTTAACAAAGGTTTTACTTAGCCACAGAAATCTTGGGCTCAATTGTGCTCGTAAGGCGAGGACTACCTGTATTATTATTATGTATTAAATTTATTGGCTGCCCAACTTACCCCAATGTAATTCTGGGTGGTGTACAGTATTTAAAAGATAAACGTATAACACCTGTACACAGTAAGAAGGAAATGATGAAAAGATAAACACACAAAAGCAAGAGCACTTAGACTTGTATACCGCTTCATAATGCTTTCCAACCCTCTCTAAGCGATTTATAGAGTCAACCTATTACCCTTAAGAATCTGGCTCCTCATTTTACCGACCTCAGAAGGAGGGAAGGCTGAGTAAACCTTGAGCCTGTCAGGATCAAACTGCTGACAATCTACTGTACAGTTAGTCTCCAATGCTGCATTCTGCCACCAGAAGGAGGAAGAGAAAGAAGAAGTGGAAGAGGAAGGAGAAGGGAGAGAGAGAGGGAGGGGAGAAGGAGGGAGGGGGAAGAAGAGGATGAAGAAGGCAAAAGGAAAGGGAAAAGAAAAGAGAAGAAAGGAAGTGGAGAAGGAGGAAGGGGAAGAGAGAGAAAGGAAGACAAAGTGGAAGAGGAAGGAGAAAGGGGTGGGGAGGAAAGAATGGAGGGGAGAAGGAGGAAAGAATAGCATGAATAAGCCAAAAGAAGGGCAAATAAGAGGGAGGAAGGAAGAAGTGAGAGAGAGGAAGAGGAAGGAGGAGGGAGGGGAGGAAGGAACGGAGGGGAGAAGGAGGAAGGAGGAGTGAGAGAGAGGAAGGGGAAGAAGAAAGGGAAGAGAAGGGGAGGGGAGCAAGAAGAGGATGAATAAGCCAAAAGAGAAGGGAAAATAAAAAGGAAGGAAGGAAGTGGGCAAGGAGAAAGGAGAAGAGAGCGCAAAGGAAAAGAAGAAGGAAAAAGCAAAAGGAAGGGAAGAGGAGAAGGGGAAAAGGAAGCAAGAAATAGCAACAGCGCTTAGACTTATATACCACTTCATAGTCCTTTCCAGCCCTCTCCAAGCAGTTTGCAGAGTCAGCATATTATCCCCCCAACAATCTTGGTCCTCATTTTACCAACCTCAGAAGGACAGAAGGATGAGTCAACCTTGAGCCTGGTGAGAATCGAACTGCTGGCAGTGAGCAGAGTTAGCCTGCAATACTGAACTTTAACGACTGCACACCATGGCTCCTACACACTCATGTTTTCTTGGGGCCCTTAGGCAGTTTGGATCCCTCCCTTGCCCTGGATGGGGAAGAGGTTCTGGGGTCTCATTGATGATTTTCCTGTCCGCCACATTAAGGAAAGAAAATGGTTTAGTCGGGGTTTTCAGATGTAATTGCCCCTCTATTTGTGGTCCTCAACTTCGACCTTTGTTTAAAGGGACCCTTCGAAGTTACAGCGGCATTGAACAAGAGTGACTTGGGACCAGTTTTCACACTTAATGACCGTTGTGGCACACACAACTCCATGGTCATGTGATCCAAATTCAGATGCTGGATAATAGACTCGTATTTGCAATGGTCGCAGTGTCACGCCATCCCCTTGGGCGACCTTCCAACAAGCCAAAGTCAAATGGGGAAGCCAGATTCGCTTAACCGTGTCACTAACTCAATCACTTTGGCGATTTGCTTGAACGACAGTGGCGAGACAGGTTGTAAAATGGGACAAAATTCACTCTCAACAACCATCTGTCAGGGTTCTGGGTAATGCTCCCAACTAGTTCGACTAGTTTGTTTAGCAACGGAATTTTTTCGGGGGGGGCGCTATGGTCAGAAGTTGAGGTCTACCTATAGTGTGACTACCTATAATGTGAGGCGTGGCTCCTCCTTCAAATCCGTGGCCTTTGTTGTTTTCCTTCCTCCTCAAGGAACGACCACCAAGATCACCACAATCCCGGTGACGTCGAAGCCCAACGTCATCGTTGTGCAGAAAACTGCGGGAAAGGGCACCACCATTCAAGGACTTCCCGGCAAAAATGTGGTTACGACATTGTTGAATGCAGGGGTAAGTCCACATCCGCCCGAGAATAGCAACACTATCATGTCCCTGTCAGAGCCTGAATCAGCGGAGGAGCCGGAACTGGAGCCGACAGAGATTGAGGGGGCAGCTTCCTTGACTTCGGAGGAAAATGGGGAAGAGCAGGCCAGGGCCTCTCAGGATTGGAACAGCTTGTAGGCAGGGAGGAAGGACAAGATAACCAAGAGAGGCTAGGCAGTGAACATCAGAAACAGAGCTCAGGTGATGAGCAAGGACTTCCCCCTCCTGATCCGAGAGCATGGAGAGCAGAGAAAAGGTGGGAACAGCTCAGGCTGACTCGTTATGGTTAGAATATAGTTACCGCTCTGGAATAGAAGCTGTTTTTCAGTCAATTTGTTGGTTTTATTGTCCTGAACCATCTGCCAGATGGTAATAGTTAAAAAAAGGGATGCCCAGCATGAGATGGATCTTTAAGGATGTTTTGAACTTTCTTAAGGCAGCCATAGGACATCAAAAGCCTGTAGGATGGGTCGCCAACCTTTTGGACCTCAGGGACCACCAAACTCATAATTTTAAATACCACGGACCAATAGTGTGAATTTTGACTGATGGCTTGCTGACGTTGGTTGGAGAGAGAGCAAGAGAGAGAGAGATCTGATCAAACTTCTCTCCCCCCCCACACACACACTCCTCCCCTGCTGTAGGATGTTAAATTATTGTTGTTTTCAGGGGGAAAAAACAATCCAAACCGTCCCAGCCGGTGCCAAACCAGCCATCATCACTGCCACCCGGCCCATTACGAAAATGATCGTCACGCAGCCAAAAGGAATTGGCTCTGGTGTCCAGCCAGCGACCAAAATTATCCCCACCAAAATTGTATACGGACAGCAAGGGAAAACTCAGGTATGCCTTATTTTTTTAGTCTTCAGATGAGCAGAGTCAACATCAGGGGTGGGCAATTCATTGTACCAAGGGGTCACACGAGAAATACGAAGAACGGCTGCAGGATTTGGGAATGGCCCATCTAGAGAAAAGAAGAACTGGGGGTTGTGGGGGATGACACATGATAGCTGTCAACTCATAAAACATTTTACATACACGTTTTATAGATGTCAACAGAAAGGGGGGGGGAGTTTCAAAGAGCGGGCAGCAGTGTGGAATCGAAAGTACATTCCGATCATATTTTCTTCAAAGACTGATTAGATGACTGAAGCTTCTGCCAGGCAAAAATCTAATTGGAGAGCATGATTGATGACTCTTGGCTATGGAGGTGTCCCATTGGAGAATATGAATTACGATACACCCAGAGAGGTGGGGGAAAACCAGGGTCAAAGGTGACAGTGAATTATGTATCTCAGAGTCAGCTATACCCAGGCTAATGCTGGCATGTTAACTTCTAATAAATCCTTTTTAGTTTTGGGAGTGTAACTCATGATTTAATTGGAGTAACTGCCAGAATCCTGACAGATAGCCGACTCTGAGATATGTACTGAACAGCTTGGCTAACTGGCGGGCTGAGGGTAGTAACTGCTGGAATCCTGACAATATTCCAGCATTTGAGAGGCTGCCACAAAGAGGAAGCGGTCACTCCTCCAAAACGGTGTAGGACAGTGATGGCTAAACTTTTTGTTGTCATGTACTGAAAGTGCGCGCGCACACATGCCTGCACCCATAATGCAGTGTGCATGCAACAACCCCCCCCATTCCCCTGCACATGCGCAGCAGATACCCAACAATCGGCTGGTGGGAGGTGTATGCACAGTGGATCACACAGCAAGGCTTGTGTGCCAGCAGAAATGGGTCTGCGTGTCACTTCTGGCACACGTGCCATAGGTTCGCCTATGATCTGGCTTTATGTGCATACACCACTTCTTCATTGTCCAAACTCATTCTCTCTGCTTAGATAAGCAAGCTTGTCTAAACAAGACCTTAACTGAGTTCTGAGATTGTCTCAGGTCTACATCCATAGGGCTTATGATTTACACACCCAAAGTTTAATCACTGTCAGAACCCAAACCCATTCTGAATGTTCCTGATGTAAAGGGCAAATATCAATTTAAAAAATGTACATGGAACAGGAGTAACTAAACGGGAAATAAGGAATTGCTGTATGCAAAACTATTCACTTTTATAATTGATTAGAAATATTCAATTACTCCAAAACTATATCATGGTGTAGGGTCTCCTATTTGGGCAGGAGTTGGACTCGATGGCCTATACCAGGGGGTCTTCAAACTTGACAGCTTCAAGACTTGTGGACTTCAACTCCCAGAATTCCTCCAAATCCTGGGAGTTGAAGTCACAAATTTACAACTTCCAAGGTGGAACACCCTTGGATTGAAAGAAAGACAGACAGACAATAGACAATGGATATGGATGATGGATGGATGTATGGATGGCATGGATGTGGATGGATAGGATGGATGGATGATGATATGGATGAGATAGATAGATAGATAGATAGATAGATAGATAGATAGATTAGAATAGATAGATAGATAGATAGAGCAGACAGATAGAACAGACACACAGACACACACACAGACACACACACAGAACACACACACAGACACACACACAGACAGACACAGAGATACAGAGATAGATATAGAGACAGATAGTTACGGAGATAGGGAGATAGATAGACAGACAGACGACAGAAGGGAGATAGATAGAAAGGGAGATAGATAGGGAGATAGAAGATAGAGACTGTAGATCAGGAGTCTTCAAACTCGCACGGCTTTCAAGACTTGTGGACTTCAACTCCCAGAATTCCTCCCCCAGTCATGTTAGCTCAGGAATCCTGGAGTTAAGGTCCGCAAGTTCTAAACTTGCCACATTTGAGAACCTTGGCCTGCAACCGCTTCAGACAAATGGTTGTCCAACATCTTCTTAAAAACCTCCAGTGTTGGAGCACTCACAACTTCTGGTGGCAGTGTTTGTTCAGGGATTAATTGTTCTAACTGTTGGGAAGTTTCTCCTTGGTTCTAGGTTGCTTCTCTCCTTGCTTAGTTTCCATCCATTGCTTCTTGTCTTGCCCTCAGCTGCTTTGGAGAATAGCTTGATTCCCTCTTCTTTGGGGCAGTCCCTCAGATACTGGCACACTAAAATCTTTGGAATCCTACCAATTCAACTTTGACAAGATCCAGAGAGAAAATCTTGGTCTTTTCCAGGAGAAATATCTTAAAAGACCAACAAATTTATCATGACTCTTTACAGTAATTTTCCCATTGTTTTACAGAATAACAGAGTTAAAAGAGACCTTGGAGGTCTTCTCGTCCAACCCTCTCTATTCAAGCAGGAGACCCTGTAATGTTTCAAACAAATGGCTCTCCAATCTCTTCTTAAGAACCTCCAGTGGTGGAACACCCACAATTTCTGGAGATAAATTGTTCCAGTGGTTAATTGTTCTCACTGTTAGAAAATTGCTCCTTAATTCCAGGTTGCTTCTCTCCTTGATGAGTTTCAATCCATTGCTTCTTGTCCTGCCTTCAGATGCTTTGGAGAATAGCTTGACTCCCTCTTCTTGGTGACAAACCCCTGTTGTAAGCAAGGGAACTGCTAACGGAGCATAGCTTCTGGTGGCCCTATCTCCCTCCCTGTCATGCCCCTGCTGGAATCTGATCCCGAGGGAGAGGTGGAACAGCTGACAGAGAGTGGGAATGTGTCTCCAGTGGCTGTGGAGGAAACTGGGGAAAGGCATATGCCAGCTTGGCATTCAGAGGAAGACCCAGACCCACCCCCTCTTCATCCTAGGGCACGTAGGGAGGAACGGATAAGGGAGCAACATGGTTTACGGGGGGAGGAAAGAGCCCCGATCTCCTTCATGGGCTGCAGCTGGGAAGACTGTTTAAAAGGGCAAACTGTGCATGGCAAAGTTGCTGAAAGCAAAGTGTGTATTATTTTTGTCGAGGCTTATCTGGGTTTTGGCGTCCTCCCAACTGTGGGTGCTGTGTTATGTTTTGAGAGTCTGCAATTTATCATCCTGGCCTGTCATGTTAATTACTTCATCATGGTTTGTGTTGTTTTTTTAATTTCTAATTACTTTGGGTTTGGACTGCATTTCTTCTCTTCGTAGACTGTTTTTGGAAGAGTTTGATCTCCAGCCGAGGATAACTGGATATTGGGGGCCAAGTTGGAGGCATTAAAGGGAATTTATCTACTTTGGTGACTTTGTTAGTTTTGTGCCATGCCCCGGGTCATCATACTCCCCTTACTTCCCCTCACTGGCTGTGGGAAAGATGTCCCTGTGGATCCTGACCCCTGAAGCCAGAACACTTTGCTTCCCTTGTAGGTCCTCATCAAACCCAAGCCGGTGACCTTCCAGGCCACGGTGGTCAGCGAGCAGGCGAGGCAGCTGGTGACGGAGACCCTTCAACAAGCCTCTCGCGTGGTAGAGACCAGCAACACGTTCCTGCCAGAGGTGAAGGAAGAACCCCTTGTCTATACCGACAGCAGTTCTTCCTCGGTGGAGTCCATCCAAAGTTCCCAAGGTGAACGGCACAGAGATTTGACTCAGGGGAAATCTACTGGAGTTGATGTTTGCTGGAGAAGTCCTTTTAGGTTCCCTTTGGAGTGTTTTTGTCAGTTTTTCCAGGGAGAGGAAGCCCAAGCCCAGGCCATGTTGTGGTCCATCAGCCACTGGTGTTCTGACCAAGATTTCCTGAGACACCAACAAACACACATAAAATCCCAAACTCTTTTATTTTAGTTCAGTGGCTGTGAATAATAGTCATTGACAGCCCAGAATGAGTCTTAACCGGTTATAATTAGTCCCAGGGATATCTGCCAAAGTTCTTTGAGAGAACTCTGATAAGAATGCATCTTATCTGACTTGAAGTGCTGCTAATGACTAAAGTCCCAATTAGTCTTTTAAAACCAAAACGGAGAACAAATTAAACAGGAGCTTTCAGAGTCCAAACTGATAAGAATATACCTTTGCCTGTCCTTGATACCTTATGGGAGGGGCAATCACTTCCAAGCCTTCCTCCCGAGTTGCCCCTTTTGTCTTAGCTGCTCTTGCCTTCTGGCAGCTCTGCACATATGCGCACTGGGAACAGGCTCCCCTTATTTCTCTGCCTCGCTGCTGCCAGATTCTGAAGGCTCCGAAATCAGCACATAACTCCCAAATGGTCCTGGCTCCATCTCTGAATCAGATGTAAGACCCTCGTCTGAGTCCTCCCCAGACTCCTGGACTGGCCCCTGTTCTTCCCCACTGTCTGACTCTGCTGCCGTCTCCATAGGCTACCAGCGAATCACAATGGGGAAAAACTGTCCTTGTATCTAGTTGTTCTGGTGTGCGGTGCTCTCCAGCCTCGCTTTGAGGGTAGGAGTTGAAACAGTTTATGTCCGGGATATGAGGGGTCTGCAGATATTTTCACAGGCCTCTTTTTGACTTGTGTAGTATGCAGGTCCTCCATGGAAGGCAGGTTGGTCGTAATTGGTTTTTCTGCAGTCCTAATTACTTTCTGAAGTCTGTGTCTGTTTTCTTTGTCTCAGATTCCCAGCCCGTGGTCCATGTTATTGCTTCCCGGAGCCAGGATTGGTCGGAACACGAAATCTCTGTGGACTCCAGCCCCACCATCATCTATCAAGATGTCTCAGGCGAAGCTCAGTCTGCGACATCGACCATTAAAGCCTTATTGGAGCTCCAGCAGACGACAGGTGACTATCCGAAAACCTCAACTTTTCCCCTAGTTGCCATGTGGAAACTCTTTGGAATTTGTCTTTTCTCTGTTACTAGCTTGATACCCGTGCTTTACTGCGAAACTATGTGGTCAGGCTTAGTTTTGGGGGAGGAAAATAAGGGGGAAAAGTTCTGCCTCTGCCTACGAGCATCCATCGGTATTCATCTGGCTCGTGTCCTGTCAGTGTATGAGAGAGCTGAGGGCTGTTTGGAAACTGAAACAGTATTTGCTGTGTGAGCAAGAAGGAGATAGCAAGGAGCCTAGGCGTGGCTTAGCTCAACTGTTCTGTACTAAATGTTTGGTGCTGTGAAAGTGAAACTTCTCTGCTTGTGTTTTGCCTTTGGAAGAGATTTCTTTTCAGGTGGGGAGGGGGAGTAGAACTCCTTAGCATCAGAGCATGTTAACAACAACAACAACAATAATAATAACAATAACAATAACAATGCTGCTGCTACTACTGCTACTACTACTAATACTAATACTAATACTACTACTANATGGTCATTTCGAAAAATCCTTTCTTAGTGAGCACCTAGAAGCCAAGAGGAACCTACGTGCCAAATTTCAAGTTTGTAGGCTTTAAGGTTCTGGAGATTTTGTGATGATGCGTGAGGGGTATTTCGCTTTTGTGTGTGTGTGTATGTGTGTGTGTATTTTTTTAAAAAAAAGTTTTCGCGGGTACTTACATGAATGCAGTTCAGCTTCCTTCGGGTTTTATCCCACGTCATTGTAATGCTTTTAAAGTTGTAGCAATGTTTCAGCAGAATCTCATCTGCCATCATCAGGCGTTGGCCAGATGCCTTCAAGTTAACCGCTTACACGGGATCAATGGCAGGACAACCCTCCAGTTTTGAGCAACCTAGAAGCATCGAGTTGGCCTCTAGAAAACCGAAGACTTGACTAAGAGACGCTTCAATAGGGCTAGTCTTTTTTTTTATTAATATTTTTATTTTAAATAAAAATAATACAGACATAGTACATATATATTTAAGGACAAAAAGAAAAAGAAAAAATACAAATATTACAGTGCACCTCACCCCTGGAGACCATTTTTTCCTTATAACTCTTCTTTTATACCAATTAAAAGATTTGCTGTATATTCCATTTGTGCCCTTATCGCTTCCAAAACAAAACATTCTTGAGTAGGTTTATTCCCTTTGTCTTCCATCAACACTGTTTTTATAACATCTCCCCATATTTCATTAAAATTGTTTGCTTTAATCATCCCTTTTTAAAATTTAATTTCTGTTGTTCATTTGTCATTTGTTGCCATACTCCAAATTTGATTATACCATCACTCATTTCTTTGAATATCCCAATTTTGTTCCCAATATTTAGCCATCACTAATCTAGCAGCCATTATCAAATTTACAATCAATTCCTTTTTTGTTTCATTTATATCCTGTAAGTTTCCACCACTAACAGTAATGCAGTTCTTGGTGACATATCTAAATTTACAATCAAAAGTGCATTAATTTCTCTAAACACCATATCCCATATTTTTTGTGCACTGTCACAATCCCACCACATACGTTTATATGTTCCAACCTCTTTCTTGCACTTCCAACAAATATTTGTATATTTACCATCTATTTGATTTAATTTACGTGGTGTTATTAGGTAACAGGGCTTGTCTTATATTCCCGGTGCCCCAAACCTACCGGGGAATCATCTGGTGGATTTTCTGAACTGATTGTTGGCTGTCCAGTTGGGTTGGAAGGATTCTGAAATCTCCTCCCACTTGGTGGTTTGAAGAACAAAATAAGACAGGAGTGTCCTTATTGCATTTAAACTTCAATATTGCATTTAGCTCCATCGTTCCCCAGCTATCTCTATTTCCCCCTTCCCCTTCCCAAAGCTCCAACCATCCTTGCTGTGGCCGCTCTGAAGAGGCTCCAGAAATGGCGTCAGTGTTGCCACCATCTTGACTTTGTAGAGTCATCCTTGGGGACAATCAAGGGGTGGGCTTCAAAAAACTCAGCAACCGGTTCTCTGCCTGGTTGCTGGATGGGTGTGGCCTAGTCAGCCTCCTGCACCATGGCAGGGGGGCATTTTCACCCTGCCCAGGCTCCGGAGGCTTTCCTCAGGCCTTTGGGAGCCGAAAACACAACATTCTCAGAGACTCTTCCCATCCTGCTCACAATCTTTGTGAAGCTGTTGCCTTCTGGCAGAAGGCACACAACCATTAAAACTCGGACCACATGTTTTCGGAACAGTTTTTATCCCAGAGCCATAATTGCACTTCACAATAAATTTAAGGGCCACCATCAGTGAGCTGTTGGTCAGGAACACTTGGTCTGTTGTGTGGATGCTTGTGTGTTTTTAGGGGGCGGGGAATTTTGGCAGTGGGGGGTGTTTGGGGATTGTGTGTGTGCACGTGTTGTGGTTCGTCGGCAGCATGTGCAGATGGCTGAGGTCTCGGAGAGTGAGGACTCAGATGAGGGACCTGCGTGTGATGCAGGGATGGGGCCAGGACCCTCAGGGAGTGGAGTGTTGCCTTTGGAGATTGTGGAGGCTGGCAGCAGTGAGAAAGAGGTCCCCGAGGAGCCTGTGCACATGTGCGCAGGGCTGCTCGAAGGAAAGAGCAGCTACAGCATCACGGGTGACTCGGGAGTAAGGCTGCAAGGTGATGGCCCGTCCCTTTAAGGATAAAAGCCAGCCCTCAGAGATGGGATTCTTTGCAGAAAGCAAAGAAGTTCTTGCACTTCAAGCCCTGTGGAAGTTCGGACTATCCTGGTTTGTGTTTGGAGACTTTTGGTTTTGATTATTTCCTTGCAATTTAATCTACTGTTGTTGGCAGCCTTGCACAACCTTGGCAAGGCTTGTTCTTATCTGGGACAATTAGTTTTTAATAGCATTTTACTGTGAATGAACAGAATTCACAGAGAAGCATTTAAAAGGTTTTGCTTTTATCTCTGTTTGGTGTTTGTTTGCTATGAACAAGGCTTGGGTCAGAACAGCGTGTTGTGCCTGGTCCCTGGGTGTTATGTGAATTTCATTGTATGTATACTGTGTATATATGTACAATAAGAATAAAGAATTAAAATTAAAAATTAAACGGCCTCCCCAGGCTGCAGAGGCCCTTCTGGAGCCACTGCGAAGCCTGTTTTTGGCCCTCCAAAAACCTCCATGTAGGCCCTGCACTTACCTGGGCCATGTGGAGACTCCTGGGAGGGGCGGGACGGGATGGGTGGAGCCAGCTGGTCGTTGCATGTAAAATTAACCACCGGTTCACCCAAACCGGTGTGAACCGGTAGCAGCCCACCCCCTGGGACAACGCCTGTAGACCGTCAACCCCCTCCCAAGCCTGTTACTTCACCCCCTTCATTTTTGCTGCAACAGTCAAAGAGAAGTTGGAAGCCAAGCCTCGGCAGGCCACCATCGACCTCAGCCAAATGGCTGTCCCGATCCAGATGACCCAGGAGAAGCAGCATTCTCCCGAAAGTCCATCAATTGCTGTGGTTGAATCCGAGCTTGTGGCAGAATACATCACCACCGGTGAGTCCTATGGGAGATGGGTGGGCGAGAAGTTGTCCCCCCCCAGCGGGTGGTTTTCAAGTGGTCTCTCTGCATGCAAGGAGAAAAGAAGGAGATCCACTCACCTGTACCGTGTTTCCCTGAAAGTAAGACCCTGTCTTTTATGTGTGTGTATGTATATATGGATGGATGGATGGATGGATGGATAGATAGATAGATAGATAGATAGATAGATAGATAGATAGATAGATAGATTAGATAGATAGATAGATAGATAGATAGATAGATAGAGAATAGATTAGATAGAGTAGATAGATAAGATAGACAGACAGACAGACAGACAGACAGACAGATACGATAGGATAGATAGATAGATAGAAGATAGATAGATAGATAGATAGATAGATAGATAGACAGACAAGACAAGACAGACAGACAGACAGACAGACAGATACACGTAGATAGATAGATAGATAAGATAGATTGTAGATAGATAGATAGATAGATAGATAGATAGATAGATAGATAGATAGATAGATAGATGATAGATAGATAGATAGATAGACAGACAGACAGACAGGACAGACAGACAATAGGTGATGATAGATACATAGATCGATAGCAGACAGACAGACAGACAGACAGACAGACAGGACAGACAGACAGATACCGTAGATAGATTAGATAGATGATTAGATAGATAGATGATAGATAGATAGAGAGATAGATAGATAGATAGATAGATAGATAGATTAGATAGATAGATAGATAGAATTCAGCTTGTTTGGGTATTATCCACGTCATTGTAGTTGTGCTTTTAAAGTTGTTGCAACGTTTCGGCAGAATCTCATCTGCCATCATCAGGCTTCTGTATTGTGTTTGTATGTGAGTCAAACTTTTCACCAAGCCGTTTCAGTCTCACAGATTCACATACAAACACAATACAGAAGCCTGATGATGGCAGAGTGAGATAATGTTGCTACAATTTTAAAAGCACAACTATAATGACGTGGGAAAATACCCAAACAAAGCTGAATACCAGACATGTAAGTACCCATGAAAACTTAAGAAAACATAAACATATATATACACACCAAAAAAAAGGCACCAGGTCTTATGGGGTGACGTCATCCACTGACTAACCTCAGTTGCACTTGTCACCCCCGGCCTCCTTTTCGCTGTCAGAGGCCTTCAGGATCTTCTCCTTCTGCGGCTGGCAAGGCTTCCCTGAAGGCCTCTGCAGCTAATAAGAGACCTCAGGATCAATCCAGAGCTTTCTCATCATCTACAGAGACCTTCAGGAAAGCCTCATCTGCCATCATCAGGTTCGTGTGTTGGGTTCGTCTTCGTCAAACACGAGCCTGATGATGGCAGATGAGATTCTGCTGAAACGTTGCTACAACTTTAAAAGCACTATAAAGTGCCTATAAACTATAAAGACGTGGGAAAATACCCGAACAAAGCTGAATACCATACATATAAATACCCGTGAAAACATAAGAAAACAAATATGTGTGTGTGTGTGTGTGTGTGTGTGTGTGTGTGTGTGTGTGTGTGTGTATGTATGTATGTGCTTTTATTTGTGGTACACCTCCACATTATTTTCCGAACAGTTTATTTTTAAATGAAGGTGCTAACAGACATCCTCCTGACGGGTTTTGGTGATCGGCTTGTATGTGTGTGTGGTGTGTGGTGTGTGTGTTGTGTGTGTGTGTGTGTGTGTGTGTGTGTGTATGGGGGTGGGGGGGGTGTTTGTGTGTCCCATTAAAATATGTGTACCGGATTTGAACATGGAGCTGAATTTCACTCTAAATCCATTTTTTTTTCATATATGTCTCTTAGCAAACTGAGAGTATTACTGAGTTGGAGGGGTCTTTTTTATTAGATAGATAGAAGAAAGGGGGGGGGAAGAGAAAGAGAGGGAGGAGGGAAAGAAGGAGGGTGAAAGAGAGAGAGAGGGAGAGAGTGTCCATGATTTGAGTTGCAATGCTCTCCAACCCAGAAGGACACCTGGTTTGCAAACACCTGCTGGTGAGCTGCACCGCTTGCTTCCTCTCTTAATTCTAATCCTTTTGTCAATCTGCAGACTCTGGAAGGCTTCACTGTGTTCCTTCGCATTCAGAGGAGTATCTTCAGAACCACATTGGTTAGATATTTTATTTTTATGGTACAAACAAGAGGGATTAAGAGAGGATGTGGGTGGGGTTGGGTTGGTTTAGGTTGGGTTGGGTTGGGTTGGGTTCGATTGAGTTAGGCTGGATTGGGTTCAATTGAGTGAAGTTGGGTTGGGTTGACTTAAGTAGTTGGATTGAATTAGCTTAAGTTGGGCTGGGTTGAGTTAAGTTGCCTTGCCTTGGCTTCACTTGAATTGGATTGGGTTGGCTTGAATTAGTTTGGGTTGAGTTTGATTGAGTTAGGTTGAGTTGAGTTAGGTTGGCTTGGGGTGAATTGGGTTGTATTGGGTTGGTTGAGTTAAATTGGCTTGAATTGGATTGCATTGGGTTGTCTTGGGTGCGATTGGGTTGGGTTGAGTTGCGTTAGGTTAGGTTAGGTTGGATTGGTTTGAACTGGGTTGAGTTGAGTTGGGTTGGTTGAGTTAAATTGGCTTGGATTGGATTGCATTGGGTTGAATTGGGTTGGGTTGGGTTGAGTTGGCTTGGCTTGTCAAAAATGCTGATATTGGCAACTCTGGGCGGCAGACTCATTCATGCATTGTCTGAAGGACCTCAGTGACAGTATTGCCGGTTGCTCCTGACAGTTGCTACTGTCACAAGGGAAAACTTTATGATGGAGGAGACCAGAAAACTGCAGTCACTTTTTGTGTCTCTATGCCGATGAGTAACAAGGCTTGAAATTGGCCCAGTATAATACACTATGAGAGTCAGGTTAATACTGTGCCATAATCACAACACCAAAGTTGCTCTGTTATAGTATATTATACTGTAATACTTTTGTAACCAGGCTAAGCCTGCTGGCAGATGCAATCAGAGGCACTTCTAGATGGTTTTCTGTCCTCTCCCCTCCCTTTAATGTTCCCTCTCTTGAACATTTGTTGCAGGCCTTCCTCCCCCTTTTCATCTGTGCTATCTTTGATTTTTAGCCATTCAGCCAGGGAGATGTCTACATAGCAGTGACTTTCAACTTTGCCATTTTTAAGATGGATGGACTTAATCTCCCAGAATGCTGTCTCTCCCTATGCAGTCTGGGGAATTCTGGGAGTTGAAGTCCACCCATCTTTAAAGCGGTCAAGGTTGAGAAGCACTGCTTGAAGGTCTTCCTTAAATGAGTGGCCTCTGACTGCCTTTCATTCTCTTCCCCTCCTCCTTCTTCCAGTGAGCCACCAGTCCCAGTCCCACCAGCCATCCTCCGAGCCCCACCGGACCTTGCTTCAACACGTGGCCCAATCCCAGACGGCGACACAAACCTCAGTCGTGGTGAAATCCATTCCCACCTCTTCTGCAGGCGCCATCACGCACATCATGCAGCAGGTGAGCTGTGTTCCATGGAAAGGTGGTGGACTTGCCAGCATTACACAGGTGTCTGGGATACTATCATGTGGGGTTGGTTGTTTCCTTGCAGACATTTCATTACCAAACTAGGTGACATCATCAGTGCTAGGAGGAGGGGTTTGCTCTTTTCATTACCAAACTAGGTAACATCACCAAGGCTAGAAGGAACTGGGGTTTAATCCTCTGCAAGCAGTTGCAGATGATGGTGGAGTCAGACAGTGAGGAAGAACGGGGGCTAGTCAGGGAGTCTGGAGAGGACTTGGAGGTCCCAGGACACAGGTTACGTCTCTACCCCGGTCCTGGTAGACCCTCACCCCACGACTGAGGCCTCGGAAGCCTTAGTGGCAGCAGCAAGGCAGAGGACCCAGGGGAGCCTGTTCCTAGTGTGCGTCTGTGCAGAGCTGCCAGAAGAGAGCAGCTGAAACAAAAGGGCGACTCGGGAGTAAGGCTGGGAGGTGATTGCCCCTCCCCTAAGGGATAAAAGTCAGATCTAAATGACGAGACCTTTGCAGGAAGCAAAGTAGTTCGATCGGTCCTGAGTCATCTTTGAAGCTCTGTGTTGGCTTTTTCTTGGTTGGCTTTTTCTTGTACTTCGGTTGGTTTCTTTTATAGTTAATTGGATACTTCAGTTTTTGGCAGCATTTCATAGAACTGAAAGGTGGGTGCTTATCTTGGGGGATTGTTTAAGATTAGCTCTGGCTGGGAATGAAAGCAATTCCCATCGTTGCAATAAAATAGGTTTTGCTTTTAAAACCAGTTTTTGGTTAATTACGATTTACGAAGCCTGGGTCAGAACAGGTAGTGTTCTGTTATTCCAACAGACTTGGAATAATTTTATTGTCACTTTGAATGTATGCTAATTGGCCATACCTTAAAATGTTTGGATCACATTGAGCCAAGAGATTCCCCACCAACTTTTGATTACATTCATTTGTTAGCCCCACCAGTGAGGTTGTGGGGCAGGCATGCTGACTAAAGTCGATCTGGATGGTAATTTACGCCAATTCTGAGGAGCCCGGGATTGTTCCCAACCCTACTTTTGATCGGTGCCTTCTCTCTCCTGCCTTCCAGGCTTTGAGCAGCCACACGGCTTTCACCAAACACAGCGAGCAATTGGGCACCGAGGAAGGGGAAGTAGAAGACACCTTGGACCCCCAGACGGGGCTCTTCTACCGGTCGGCCCTGACTCAGGTGCAGAAGCAGCAGAAACTGAGCCAAGCTCAACTGGAACAAACCCAGCTTCAAGTCAAGACCTTGCAGTGCTTCCAAGCCAAGCAGAAGCAGACCATCCACCTCCAGGCGGAGCAGCTGGCCGCCAAGCTTCCCCAGCTCCCTCAACTCTCCATCCGACACCAGAAACTCGCTCCCCTCCAGCAAGATCTGGGCGCTGCCAAGCTGGACGTGCAGCAGACCGTTGCCCGCGAGAGGCAGCTGCCCACCTTGGTTGCCCAACCCCAACAGACTGTGGTTCAGGTGCTGGCCGTCAAAGCCACCCAGCAGCTGCCCAAACTTCAGCAGGCCCCCACGGCACAGAAGATCTACGTCCAGCCCCAGAGCCAGCTGCAGCTCCCTGCTGCGCCCGAGAAGCAGCCCACCAGTCAGGTGAGACCCCATGAGAGATCAGGGAGGGGGATGCGGGTCCACCCCCAGGGTTGTGACCTGACACTTGAAATCCCACCTCGGCTTATTAGGAAGTGTGCTACCCCCTGACTCGCCCACATATCAGGATATTCTAACGTCGGCTTCCCAAAATCACAAAACAGACTCCCTGTCCCGACAAAACCCTTTTTTATTAGGCTGTGAATTCCTAGCATTCACGTCCAGCAAAGTCCGGGCAAACAGTCTTTCAAGGTTGAGTTATAACCACAGATCTTATCAGCCTTGGAGAGTTGCCAGGCCAATAGCTTCTAAATGCAATGCTGTACAAGGAAATAGCTGGCAAGGAGTCTGTGAGAGGCACGAACAAATCTTCACACTAATTAAACAAACTAATTGTCTCCTGCAAACACCACTCCCCTTTTGCTCCTCTTTATTCTCTATGGCAGGGGTCCCCAACCACCGGGCCCCGGACCGGTACTGGTCCGTGGATCATTTTGTACCAGGCCACAAAGAATGAATAATCGTGATTAAAATATATATTTTATATAATTTTATATTAGCTAAAGCTAAGAAGCCCTAATGATAACCCCTTCTTAACTAAAACGGCCAGGAACTTTTTCATAAACTGCGTGAAACTGGTCCCTGGTACAAAAAAAAGTTGGGGACCACTGCCCTATGGGAGGGGCCATTCCCCATCCACCTGTGCCTTTACTCCTGAGTCGACCCTTGTTCCTTAATGTTCCCTTCTCCTAGCAGCTCTGCACATGCGCACACTGGGAACAGGCTCCAGCTGTTCTTTTTCCCCACTGATCTCCGAAGGCAGCTGATAACTGTCAGATGGCCCTGGCCCCATCTCAGCCTTCGATGCAGAGCCCTTGTCAGAGCCTTCCTCAGCCTCCAGGACTGGCCCATGTTCCTCCCCAACCTCCTCACTGTCTGAACTTGCTGCCCGCTCTGTTGGCCGCTGGCGGGCCACAACAGGACGCCAGATTCACTTAACAACTGTGTTACTGACTTTACAACTGCAGTGATTCCCTTCGCAATGGTAGCAAGGAGGGTCCTAAAATGGGCCAGAACTCACTAAATAAGCATCTTGCTTAGCCATGGAAAGTTTGGACTAAATTGCGGTCATAAGGGGACGATCACCATTGCTGTGAGTCTTTTGCCCAGAACAACTGAGTCAACTGGTTGAACTGCTGGCAGTCAGCAGAGTCTGCCTACAATACTGCATTCTAACCACTGTGCCACCATAGCTCCTCCTTCCTTCCTTCCTTCCTTCCTTCCTTCCTTCCTTCCTTCCTTCCTTCCTTCCTTCCTTCCCTCCCTCCCTCCCTCCCTCCCTCCNGATACTTTTATTATCATTTCCCTCCCTCCTTCCTTCCTTCCTTCCTTCCTTTCTTCCTTCCTTCCTTCCTTTCTTCCTTCCTTCCTTCCTTGTCTACAATTCCTTCTCCTGCCCTGTCAAGTTAATTGCTGCAGCATGGTTTGTTTGGATTATTTTTTTACTATAAGAGATTTTTTTTATTTTTATACAAACATGCACAAACAAAACATAAAACCATAAATCCATCTTCCAATTTGTTTGCATTTTTGGTTACAGTTTGTATGTATTTTGTTTTTGGACTAAATTTCCTCCACTTAAAGGCTATTCCTGGGAGTTTTTTCTCCAGCCAAAGGTAACCTGGACATTGGGGGCAAAGTTGGAGATAATAAAAGGACTCTTCTTGCTTATTGGACTGTGTCGCCTTTGTGCCACGCCCCTTGGCTCGAGGCTCATGATTTAATTAGGGCAATTGCCGGAACCCTGACATCCATGAGGGCCATATGTCAAGGACTACCTGTGATGTGAATTTTCCCTGCCTGTAACAAGTGTGCCATCTCCCTTTGATTTTCAGGTGCACCAGCCCATCATCACCCAAGGATCTTCTGTTACAAAGATCACTTTTGAAGGGCATCAGCCCCCCATGGTCTCCAAGGTGACCCCTCCCCTCCCGACCTTGTTTCCCGGCCAGCTGGCCGCCAAGACGGCGGTGGCGGACATTTTGAAGATGTCAATGATGGAGGCCCAGATCGAGCCCAGTGCCGGAGGGGAGGCGACGCGCAAGACCTGCCCCCCGACCCACCCTCCGGGCGAGGTGGAGTTGACCCCCACCTCCGTGCTGAAGGCAGCCACGGGTGGGGCACCCACCATGGGAACGGCTTCTGTCTTGCAGCAAGTGAAAACCTTGGACTCGAATTTGAGCCCTCCTGGCACGGGGCTGCCTCTCCAGGAGAGGAAGCCGAACCCTCTGGCTCCCCCTACCGCCAGCCAGTTCATCCGTATCCAGAACATCGCTGCCCCCAAAGCCGAGGAACTGGCGGCCGAAATCCTGATCCAGGTAAGGCAGGAATGAAGCCCTTTGAGTCCTGAGTGTTTAGCTGATTTGATGCTATTATATATATATATATGTATTGTATTGTATTGTATTGTGTTGTATTGTATTGTATTATACTGTATTATATTATAATATAATATATGATAATATGGTTATATAATATTATCATGTATTATATTATATTGTATTGCATTACGTTATATTATATATTACTTGCTCAAAACCAATTCTTTGCTACGGGACTATGCAGTCGAGCTTAGTTTTTGGGAAAGAAAATAAGGGGAAAAATTCTGCCTCTGCCTACCAGTACCCATCGGTATTCATCTGGCTAGCGTCCTGTCAGTGTGTGAGAGTTGAGGGCTGTTTGGAAACTGAAACAGTATTTGCTGAGGCCAAGGAGCCTGGGCGTGGCTTAGCTCAACTGTTCTATCCTAAAGCTGCTTGGTGCTCTGAAACTGAAACTCCTTTCTTCTGCTTGTATTTTGCATTTGGAGCAGATTTCTTTTCAGTTGGGCAGGGGAAGTAGAACTCCTTAGCATCAGAGCGTGTTAATAATAATAATAATAATAATATAGGAAATATTCTAAATGGTCATTTCGAAAAATCCTTTCTTAGTGAGCCCCTAGAAGCCAAGAGGAACATTATCATTCGCACTGTGAGGAAATTCCTTCTTAATGCCAGGTAGCTTCTCTCCTTGATGAGTTTCCATCCGTTGTTTCTTGTCCTGTTCTTTGCTTGATCAGACTTATGATGCTCTCTGCACATCATTGGTCCACTAGTTTGGTACTAGGGATAGGATAGGATAGGATACTTTTATTATCATTTCCCTCCCTCCTTCCTTCCTTCCTTCCTTCCTTCCTTCCTTCCTTCCTTCCTTCCTTCCTTCCTTCCTTTCTTCCTACTTAGCACTTGCTCTTAGNAGGATACTTTTATTATCATTTCCCTCCCTCCTTCCTTCCTTCCTTCCTTCCTTCCTTTCTTCCTACTTAGCACTTGCTCTTAGGCTTACATACTGCTTCACGGTGCTTACCAGCCCTCTCTAACCGGTTTTCATAATCAGCCTATCGCCCTAACCATCTGGTTCTTCATTTCACTGACCTGGCAAGGATTGCTCAGAATCTTACTCCGAGAGTGAGCAGGGAGTTATACCCTGCAATACTCTACTCTAACCACTGCACCACCACGGCTCTTGATTCCTAGTTCCCTCAACCAGTGATTGTACAGTTTCGTCGCTCAACCCGTTATTCTAGAGCAGGGGTGTCAAACTTGATTTCATTGAGGGCCACAGCAGAGCTGTGTGGGCATGGCCAACTGGGTGGGTGTGGCCAGCTTGACGCCACTCCTCAAACTGCTGGCATGTTTCATCTTCGCACTGGGTAGACTGGGCTGAAGTGACGCAGGCCGTCCACTTATATTTTCCAGGGCAGTCCCGTGGTCACCAACTGGTGGTTCGTGAGAAAGTGTTGGTGGTCCACAGAAAAATTATTTGTATTTTTTATATTGCACTAAATCGGCTCCTCAAACTATGGCCCCTGGGCCGGATATGTGCAATGAATGCTTGTGTTGCTGCAGAGAGTCTCCCCCTTTGGGGTCTTTTTGTGCAGGTCGGGGGGGCAGAAATTCCAACTTGGGGTCCTGGTGCAGGGCTTTGGGCAAAGGCTGGAGGGAAGGGCCATTGGTGGCGAAGAGCTGGAGGGCCTCCTTCCAGTGGGACTGCAACATGGCCTGGAACTGGCTGACCATCTCAGCCCGCTGACACCTGGCCTTGCACTCCCGCAGGTCTTCCCTCTGCTTGGAAAGCCTATGCTCGTTGCTTCTGCTGAGCCTCCTTCTCGGTCACATCCAATTTGAACTGAGCCAGCTGTTTTGCCTACTGCTTAGCTCCAACAACTGCTTCCTGTTGGAGCCCTAAGGAGCCCAGGTGGGCAGGCAAGGAGTGGTTGGGAGGGGAGGGGCGAGTAGAGGCTGTCGAGACACCTCTCGACATGAGTGACATTGAGTTGGCCACACCCACCCAGTCACATGACCACCTACACCCCACCCAGCAGATCATGAGGCAGATCATATCAGTGATCCGCGAGATTTAAAATTATGAATTTAGTGGTCCCTGAGGTCCAAAAGATTGGTGACTCATATTCTAGACCCGTGATGGTGAACCTATGGCATGCATGCCACAGGTGGCATGCAGAGCCATTTGTGCAGGCACGTGAGCCCTTGGCAAACTTACCTTACTGTGCATGTGGTGCCTCTCAGCTGATTTTCAGCCCATTTGAGGCTTTTTTCAGCCTCCCAGAGGCTTAAGGGAAGCCTCTGCAGCCTTTGGAGGCTGAAAAAAAGGCCCATTTCATCACTTCCTGTATTTCCGGAAATACCAGAAATGACAAAACTGGCCCATTTTTCGGCCTCCAAAGGCTGCAGAGGCTTCCCTTGAGACTCTGGGATGCCGAAAATCAGCTGAGAGGTGCAGTACAGGTAAGGAGGTAGGGGAAAATTGCATGCACAAGGGGTGTGGGGGCTGCACACATTGCCTTCTGGGTGCTGGTGCGCAAACGCAAATGCACACGCAAATGTTGGCACAGGAGCCCAAAAAGATTAGCCACTGCTGTTCTAGACTGTCCTTTGCCCAAAGGCTTCCTAACCTATTTCCGTCCCCCTCTTTCCAGACAATCCCGCAGTATTCTGTGGCCTGCCATTCCACCTCCAACGTGGTGGTCGAGCCCAGCGGTCTTCTGGAGATGAACAACTTCACCAGTCAACGCCTTGACGAGGAAGACACCGTCATGGAACAGGACATGGACAGCAGCAACGAAGATGGGACGGAGCCCAGCCCGATGCAGAGTTCAGAACAGACCTAGTGCATTTCGGAGGCTGCGATGCACTTTAAGGCAAACCCGCCAAAGGCCTTCCTGTGGCTATTGGTATCTGGGAAGCTCTTATCTCAGTTTTAAGAAGCACTTTGGTCTATCCGAATAGGCTGACATCCAGCCTTGTTCGCGGCGACAGTATTGGCGAGTCCAGGATTGCAAAACAGTTTGGGCGAGCGAGGCCTCGCATCCGGTCTGGGGGCAACCCGACGACAGTAGAATGTATTTTCATTGAAGGCAAGAAAGCAAAAAGGACACACAGTAATTTTTAAAAATTTTATTATTATTATTATTTCCCATTATGGTATATTGAAGTTTCGTTTGCTACGACATTCTGGATTTTCTATTGAAATATTGTGGTGTTTTTTTGTTTTGTTTTTTTTAAAAAAAACAGCCACCAAACTAACCTTCCTTATTCTCTCCTGAAGCCACAAACCAGAGTTTGCTGGTGAACACATTTTTATTACAAGGAGTGATTTTGTTTTAAAGGTCGAAGCCTGTTTCTCTTAAAATCAATCGCAGGGTGCGTTCAGATGTGCTCTTATAAGCAGGGAGGGAGAAGCAGAGTAGGATGCTGCTTCTCTTTTTTGTTTGTTCCGAAGTAAATCTCAGCGTATTAGCTTTTAAAATGAAACTGAAGTCAATTTCAGAATATTAGTCTTTAAAACAGAACGGAAGTCAATTTCAAAATATCAGCCTTTAAAACAGAACAGAAGTCAATTACAAAATATTAGCTTTAAAACAAAACGCGTCAGTTTCAAAATATTAGGCTTTAAAACACAATATAACTCAATTTCAAAATATCAGCCTTTAAAATAGAACAGAAGTCAATTGTAAAATATCTTTTAAAACAAAACGGAAATCAATTGCAAAATGTTAGCCTTTAAAACAAAACACGCGGTCCCCAAAATCTCAAATTTTGGATGCCACACTCTGTTGTTGCTTCTTTTCCCTTGTTTTTCACAGGTTATTGTTATTTTCTTTTTATGAACCACAAATTGAACTTTTTACAAAGCCCCATATTAAACCTGCTTTTATTTATCTAGAATATTTCAATTTCCCCACTCCTGGTCTCGGCAACAGAGCCAGGACCTTGTTCAATACCTTTTCATATTTTAGCTGTGAAACGAGAATTGGTCTAACATGGAGGACATCGGACGTCCGAGATTAGAATTCGGGTGCAAGTGTAAAGATTTGGACTCGTCTAATCCTTTAAAGGCATTTTTTTAAAGAAAAAAAAGAAAAAACAACCACACAATTTTTCATATGATTATGCAGGAGACTTTAAAAATGTACATTTTGGCCTTTTAATAATTTCGTTTGGACTGTATTTAAAAGGGATCCTTCTTCTTCGAACGAATAGTTTTAGTTTGCACAGGAAATACATCGAGGTTTTTATCAAAAGTCCAGATTAAAAAGAAAACATCTTAATCTTAATAATGAAAACACCGCTTTTATACAGGTGTTGTTTGTGTGTGTGTGTGTGTGAGTGTGTGTGTGTGTGTGAGAGAGAGAGAGTGAGAGAGAGAGAGTGAGAGAGAGAGAGAGAAAGAATGTGTATCCACACACAAAAACTGTACATAGGAAGTTTTTATCGCTTTTGTATAGATTTCATTATAAATAAGCATTTTACGATTTTTGGAAGTATCTTGTATATAACAGCCCTTTGGTTGAACTGCTGTTTGTTTTTTTGGTTCGGTTCTCGTTCTGTTTTCTTTTTCGTTCCATTTTGGTGTTTTGTTTTGTTTTCGGTGCTGAAGTACTACTTTAAGTAGGCGCTCCTCAAAAGCTCTAATACGATTTTGTGTCAATATTTTTATATTGTGATTTTAGTGTTTTGTATAATTAAACCACCAGTAGACAGAATTCGCCACTGGCTGAAGTTTGAAATCCCAAAAACCCAACAAATGTCTGTTTGAAGTGTGATGTATTAGTTATCACTGCAGAGGGAGCCCTTGGATGGGCTTCGCCACCCATCTCTCTCGTATGAATTCTGATATAAAACTTTGCAGAATATTCTTTTTTTTTTTTTAAGTGATTTCTAGCCCAGTCCTTGAATCCTGAGGGATGAATTTGTGTCTCTTACAGATCACCGAGGCGCCTGTGTTGGTTGCTAAATTGCTAAATCTGGGTCCAATTCAAAGCTATAAAAGCCATTCATGGCACAGGACCAGGTTTATTTCTTTTTTTATTTAAGAAATGCAGGTAGAGCTCGAATTAATGGCCACAATAGAGCCCAGAGTTTTTGTTACTAAACAAGACAGTCGTTATGTGAATTTTGCCCCATTTTACTACTTTCCTTGCCCTGATGTTAAAGTGAATCGCCGCCATTGTTTTACCCTGTTTCTCCAAAAATACGACCTGCCCTGAAAGTAAGTCCTAGCTTGATTTTTTATACGAGCGCCCAATATAAGCCCTACCCCCCAAAATAAGCCCTAATTAAGATCCTGCCCTCCAGAGTGGATGGTTGAAAATTAAGCTAGGGTGGGAATGGGGGGTGGAGCTGCCCTACTACTTACCTTTGGACAGTTATAGCCAGGCCTCACATACCCTGATACCTGCTTTGCTGGTCCATTTCTTCCCATAACATGTCAGGTTTTCCACCTTTCTCGGAAACGAATTTAAAACAAATGTTTCACGGCAGAATTTCATTTCCCGTGACTCAAATTACCAGCCAGTTCAATTCAGCAAATATTTTCTGCAACATTAATTGCATTTTTTTCCCGCCCTGCAATGGTTCTGCTCCGTTTCCTTCTTTCAGATGACTGCAGATGAGTTTCCTTGTCTTTGTCCGACAGGGTCTTATTTTCGGGAAAACATGGTAGTAAGACCGTTGTTAAGCGAATCTGGCTGCCCCATCAATTTGACTTGTCGGAAGTGCAAAAGGGGATCATATGACCCCGGGACTCTGCAGCAACAACCGTCATAAATTCGAGCCCGTTGCCAAGTGCCTGAATTTCGATCACGTGACCAAGGATGCTGCGATGGTTGCAAGTGTGGAAAAAAACGGGCATAAGTCACCTTTTTCAGCGCCGTTATAACTTTGAATGGTCACTCAATGAATTTGTAAGTCGGGAACTACCTAGGAACTGCAAAGGGCCTGCTCCGCACAAATCCATTGCTCCCAGTCTCTACAGTAGTGGCCAAAATTGTGGAAACCTTTTGGGAAAAGTGTATTTTTGAGGTTTGATGGCTAATAACACTGAGTCGCACCATAAAATTATATATCAATGGAAAGATAATTTAATCAAGAATGTAATGTAACAAAATTTACACAATTATCTGTATACTATGAAAAGCTACAAGCCAAAGAACCAGACAAAAGGAAGCACAACTTGCTTAGGTTGATATCGGAGGAGCCTCGGTGGCGCAGTGGTTAGAGTGCAATACTGTGAGCTACTCCAACTGCAATTTGGCAGATCAAATCCCACCAGGCTCAAAGGTTGACTCAGCCTCCCCTCCTTCTGAGGTGGGTAAAATGAGGACCCAGATTGTTGGGGTCAATATGCTGGCTCTGTAAACTGCTTAGAGAGGGCTGGAAAGCGGTATATAAAACCAAGCGCTATTGCTTTACTTCATCTGATTGTAGCCAATGAGCATGAGTGCTTAGAGAGCCAATCAGGTGTCGTCTTGTTTCGGCAATGAGACCATCAGATCACAGTAGGATCCAGTTATTGATGTCATGTATTGAAGCTGAGAAGAGGACTTTTGTCAGTGTATTTATGTGATCGCTATCAAGTTGGTTGGGTTTTTTCAAGTTCTTTCATTTAGTGAGCTTGTGAAACAATAAAATTAAAATAATGGTGCAAAGAGTGGACAGGTCTCCCAAAAAGCGATGTAAAATAGCATCATTAAGTGAACAAGGCTACAGTTAAAAAAGAAATTAGAAGAAAAAATGGTGGAAACTTAACCAAAGGTGGCATTTCTAAGTTTTTGAAGAGGTATAAAGGAGACTCGGTCACTACAGAACCACACTGGTAAAGGCAGGAAAAGGTACACAACAGCAAGTGATGATGGAAGAATTAAGAGACTGTGCCTCCATGACAGAAGAGAATCATTTGGGTGTATACAAGATGAAATGGTGCAATGCAATGTGAAGTTGAGTGCAAGGATTGATCGGTGCAGACTACAGGAATTTGGCCTAAAATCTCGAATTCCACACACAAAAAAGCCATTTTTACCTCTCAAACAAAGACTAAACTGGATTAAAACTCATGTTACCTGGACAGGGGAACAATGGGACAGTTATTTGGAGTGATGAGACCAAGATCTCCCTGTTTGGGAGCGATGGCATAAAAATACACTTTTCCAAAAAGGTTTCCACAGTTTTGGCCACTACGGGATATCACGTGGAACGACCGCAAAACAAGCTGTTGTAACTCAAGGACTGCCCGTCATCCACTCTTACAAAAAGCTGGCGTTGTTTTGAGGTGTAGAATTCAGACAGGGTGAGGAGATTGTCCGGTCACGGACAGCAGCTGTCGACTGTAAAACAACATATTTATAAAATGCAAAAACAAAAACAAAAAACCAGAGGCTCAACAGCTGGCTGGGTTCTGGAAACTTCTCTTCTGTCTGGAAGCTGATTTGGTTTTAAGCCGAAGCACAAACTCTGGCACAAGCACAGATTAGTAGTTTGCTAACTTCACAGTTAAGCCAAGTAGCTGAGAAGAGAACTCTTGCACATCTGTAGTTTTCAGATTGTATCCAAAAGGTTCTTTTCTTTCCTCCCTCCGAAATGTAGGACATTTTTTCCCAACCAGATGATCGGGCTGGCGGGATCAGATGCCCAGAAAAAACATAGATCAATAAAAATTGAGTGGAAAGGGACCTTAGAGGTCTTCCAGTCCAACCCCCTGCTTCAAGCAAGATAAAAAGGAAAATATTTCCTTGTCCAGTCTTGTGTCTGACTTGAGGGAACAGCACTCATCTTCGTTTCTTGGCCAAAGGAGCCAGCGTTGTCCAATGATATTTTCCATGGTCAGGTGGCTGGCATGATTATATGCCAAAGACGCATGGAACGCTGTGACCTTCCCACCAAAGTGGTATCTATTTATCTACTCGCATTTCCATGCTTTTGAACTGCCAGGTGGGCAGGAGCTGGAGCAAGGGGTGGAAGCTCACCCGCTGGATTGTGCTCGGGTCTCAAACCTCAACTATCAGCTCTACAGCTAGTAAAATCAGGGTCTTTTAATTTACTGAGCCATCTCACCTCCTTTACGTTTGGACTGCAAGGTGGGCAGGAGCTGGAGCAAGGGACAGGAACTCACCCATTGTGTTGTGCTCGAGTCTCAAACCTCGACTGTCAGCTTTATAGCTAGCAAAATCAGGCTCTTTAACCACTGAGCCATCTCATCTCTTTTACTTTCAAATTGCTTAGGTGGGCAGGAGCTGGAGCAAGGGACAGGAAGTCACCCCCACCAATGAGTGTTTGGGACTCAACCCTTGACTGTCAACTTTCCAACTGACAAGTTCAGCTGAGCCATCGTGCCCCCATCCTGCTCAAGCAGGAGATCCTATAATGTTTCGGACAGATGGCTGTCCAATCCCTTCTGAAAAACCTCCAGTGATGGAGCACCCACAACTCCTGAAGGCAAGCCATTCCACTGTTAGTTGTTTTCACCGTTAGGAAATTCCTCCTTACTTCTAGGATGCTTCTCTCCATGATGAGTTTCCATCCGTTGCTTCTTGTCCTGCCTTTGAGTGGATTGGAGAATAGGTTGACTCTTTTTTTTCTGTGACAGATCCACAAATACTGGAAGACTGCTATTATGTCTCCCTTCAATCTTTTCTTCATCAGGCTAAAACATACCTAGTTCACGTAGCCTTTCATCATACAATTAAGCCTCCAGACTCAGTATCATCTCTGTTGTTCTTAAATTGGAGACCCATCTTACGCTGCAATATGGATACACAAAGCTGCTCCTCCTCCTGCTGTGTTTTTGATTATCCTGATTGATAGTTGTGTTTTTCCCCCCAAACCATTCATTCAAAATGAGAAACATCAGAAGAACAAAACCAAACTCCAGCTGTTCCCCACTGATGTTTTTTAAGGCATAATTTAAAAGGGGACTGACGTCTCATACAACGAAGAATTGGAACGAACAGCCAGGCACCAGATCATCAAAGGAGGAGCAGATGAAAGAATTTATAATTACATAGGTGGAAACACTTATGTAGAATTAGAATACATATAGAACAACAGAGTTGGAAGGGACCTTGAAGGTCTTCTAGTCCAACCCCTTGCTCAGGCAGGAAACCCATAGGTGGCACGCAGAGCCATTGGTATGAGCATGTGAGCCCCAGCCAAACTTAACTGCACTGTGCATGTGTGTGCCTCCCAGCTGATTTTTGGCTTGTTTGAGGCTGTTTTCGCCCTCCAGGAGGCTCAAGGGAAGCCTCTGCAGCCTTTGGAGGCCGAAAAACCGGCCCTATACCATTTCAGATAAAAAGTTGTCCAGCGTTTTCTTAAAAGCTTCCAGTGATGGAGCATCCACAACTTCTGGAGGCCAGTTGTTCCACTCATTAATTGTTCTCACTGTCAGGAAATTCCTCCTTAGTTCTAGGTTGCTTCTCTCCTTGATGAGTTTCCATCTGTTGCTTCTTGTCCCGCTCTCTGTTACTTTGGAGAATAGTTTGACCCCATCTTCTTTGGGGCAGCCCCTCAAATATTGGAATGCTGCTCTTTTCACCCCTCATCAAGGGTCTTCCAACATGACAAGTTTAAGACTTGTGGACTTCAAGAATTCCTGAGCTAACATGACTGGAGGAAGAATTCTGGGAGTTCAAGCCCACAAGTCTTCAAGCTGTTAAGTTTGAAGAGCCCTGCCCCTAGTCCAGTGACGGCTAATCTTTTGGGGCTCCTGTGCCAAAAATTGTGTGCAAGCACTTGCATGTCGGCACCCAGAAGGCAATGCATGCACACACCCCACACACCCTGTGCATGTGTGCACAATACCCCCCCCGCAACCACCTTACCTGCACTGCGCCTCCCAGCTGATTTTTCAGCTGGTTTGANTACCCCCCCCCCGCAACCACCTTACCTGCACTGCGCCTCCCAGCTGATTTTTCAGCTGGTTTGAGGCCTTTTTCCAAAAAAATGGGTCCGTTTCATCACTTCTGGTATTTCCGAAAATACAGGAAGTGATGAACCGCTCCTATTTTTTGGCCTGCAAAGGCTTTCCTCAAGCCTCTGGGAGGCCGAAAAAGGCCTCAAACCGACCGAAAATCAGCTTGAGGTGTGCACATGTGCAGTGAGGTAAGTTTGCCTGTGGCTCACGTGCCAGCAAAAATGGCTCTGCGTGCCACCTGTGGCGTGCGTGCCATAAGTTCTCCATCATGGCCATAGTCCTTCTCTTCATCAAACTGGACATATCCAGTTCCTGCAACCGTTCTTTGTATGTTTTAGTCTCCAGTCCCCTAAATCATCTTTGTTGCTCTTCTCTGCACTCTTTCTAGAGTCTCAACATCTTTTATACATCGTGCTGACCCAAACTGGATGCATTTAACTGACCTTAGCTGGACTAACCAGTTAGTACTTAGTACATGTACTCTTCGACTTAACTATCTTTCTCTTAGTGACTGTTCTAAGTTGCAAGACCGCCGAAAAAAACAAAAAGAAATTCAGTCTTTAAATCTCGCTGGTTAAGGGTGTGCAATAGCAGAATACAGGTAGCCTTACAAGCTTACAAACCCTTTGTTTGGGGAGCAGCACTAAAAGAAAAAAAAGAAATTTTTTTCTGATTTTTTCACACTTTTGACTGTTGCAGCATCCCCATGGTCACATGATCAAAATTCAGACATTTGGCAACAGATTCATAGTTACGACGATTGCAGCATCCCATGGGATGGTGGTGTCACGTGATCCCCTTTTGCAACCTACTAACAAGCAGAGTCCACTGAGAAAGCCAGATTCACTTCACAACTGTGTTACTGGCTGAAGAGTTGCAGGGATTCACTTAATGACCACGGCAAGAAAAGTCATGCAATGGAGAAAAACTCATTTAACAAATGTTTCAATTGGTAGCAGAAATTGTGGGCTCTGTTGTAGTCGTATGCTGAGGACTACNCCCCCAAAAAAAAAAATTTACAACCCAGATTTGAACATTCAATGGCTGCCTCTTTTGCTTTCTCATTATGTAATCCATTTTACATTTTCTTCGCCACAGATTCCTATTTACAAAAATTTGCATCATCCGGGTACTCGTACACACAATCTATGATGTTTTTCCAGGAAACCAGTGTTTATGTCAACTTTCTGGCAAAAAAAACCCTGTCCCCTGGTGAACGATGGGCTTGCTTAACAAACTCAGTATTCATTTTACGACCTCTGCATCCACTTAATGGCTGCCACACACACACACACACACAAAATAAAAATCAGGTGGACTTGTATGCTGAACCTGCTCAGTGACTTTCAGGTGTAATTCTGTGCTCAGTTTGGGTTTTAAATCAAGGATACCTGAACCCCAAAAGGATCTGATTTGTGATTCCTGACGCCACTTTCTCAGAATAGGGGTCGCCAACCTTTTGGACTGCAGGGAGCACCAAAGTCATACTTTTAAATCCCGCAGACCAGAGACCTTGGGAAAATCCCCCCAAAATCCTGCAGGAAAATTCCCCACCCCGTTTTCCTACCGATTTATTTGAGATTGCAGGATACCATCTCCAGCTCTGTTCTCAGGGAGAGAAAGAGAGAGAAAGAGACTTAATGGATGGAAACTGAACAAGGAGAGATTCAACCTGAAAATAAGGATTAATTTTCTGACCGTGAGGACAAGCCACCTATAGAACAGAAGTTGCCTTCAGAAGTTGTGGGAGCGTCATTCCCTGGAGGCTTTCAAGAAGAGACTGAACCGCCCTCTGTCAGAAATGGTGTATTGTCTCCTGCTTGGGCAGAGGGGTTGGGCTAGATGCCCTACAAGGTCCCTTCCAACTCTGATTATCTTTTTTTGAGCACTGGCTATAGCTACACAGCCACTGGAGCAGGTAAGAGAAGAAGGATCAGAGGTTAAACGTGTCCAGTGTTGGGCTGCTGCCGGTTCGCACCAGTTTTAGGGAACCAGTACGAACTATGATCAGATGGCCCTGCCCACCCACCCCTTCCCTATCCTGTCTTACATTTCCTTCTTTTGCAGCTCAGCTGATTTTGGATAACCGTGCCTCAGCTGTCTTCTCACTGGGGAAGGGTAGAAGATGAGCTTGGAGAGGTTCAAGTAGCTCAGTTATGGTTAACCTTTTTGGTGCCCAAAGTGCAATGCAAGCGCTCCCTACACATGTGGGGGCCCCCACACCTGCACTCTGGCCCCTGTTTTGGCGTTGCAGTTTCTCTCCCCACATGCCCAGGCTTTCTCAATTTCTGCTATGGAGAGGCATCTCTGGAGGGTGGAACCCAGGGGTGGGATTGTACCAATTCGCACCTATTCGCTAGAACCGGTTTTTAACCTTCTAAGCAGTTTGGAGAACCGGTTGTTAGAAGAAATTACTGGGCTAATCCTGTAAGAAAGGCAGGAAGGAAACATTCTGGTGTTGCTTACAGAAACTGCCTCTCGGTTAACTCTTATTATGTTCTTGGCAGGACTGGACTTCCTGCCTCAGGAGCTTCTCTGGAGTTTTTTTTCCCTTCCTTTAATGGTACTTTGCTTGTGTGGAGTGACCATTCAAAGTTACAATGACACTGAAAAAAGTGACTTACGACCATTTTTCACACTTACATCTGTTGCAGCATCCCTACAGTCATGTGAGGCCAGGCGAGGAGATGCGTGCCTCGATGTGAATGATATTGAGTTGGCCACACCCAGCCAATAACATGACCACCAAGCCATGTCCACCCAGTCACATGACCAAGCCACGCCCACCAATTAAGCCACGCCTACAGAACCGGCTGTTAAAAATTTGAATCCCACCCCTGGTGGAACCTATGGAGATCGGGGAAGGCAAAGTGGCAGGAATGCAGGAGAAAGCTAGGACGCACTGTGGGGGTGGAGAAAGGTAGGCCGTGCTGGTGGGGAAACTCTGGAGATTGCTGAAGGCCCCACCACAGTGCATGCACGGCAGAGACCTGAAGAGCAGTTGGCTGGCAGGCTGCGCACGCATGCGCACTGAAGCTGGGCTAGAGCAACGGATGGTGTGTCCGCAGAGAGGGCTGTGCATGCCACCTGTGGCACATATGCCATAGGTTCACCGTCACTGAAATAACTGTTTATTGAATGCTCCATGCGCATGAATTGTACATGCACTCACAGAACCGGCTGCAGCCCACCAACTGAGCATGTCTCACAAGATCATCCTATATTTTGTCATTTGTTTTTTTGTATTACTGATTCCTTCCTGGGGTTCCAGACTATATAAAATATTTCTTCGCTTTCCCTGGAAGTACGAACCGGAAACTGAATTTTTAGCCCCTTTTCTCTTTCTTTCTCTCTCTTGTTTGTAGCAAAACCAACTTTGCACAATCTGGATGAGAAACATTCTTCCTTGGTTCTGTTCTTCTCTTTAATCAGTTGTTTGCAGCAAAACCCCTCGGTTGTCATTTTAAAATCTCTTCCAAGCCAGCTTAGAAAAAACAATCAATTCCTTTTTGGGGATTGTTTAGACTGGATATAAATTGAAACCAGGCCTGTGTTTCCAGGCATATGGTTTTTGTTTCCCCATCCCCTTCACAAAAAGTCCATCCTCCCCTTTTCAAACCAGCTTCAATATTTTAACACCCATTGATCTAACCACGTGGGGAGTTTGTGGAAATATCTGTGAAGACTCATGATCTCAAATCATAAAAATCTGCATTTTTCCCCTCTTCCACCCAGACGCAGTTATGGCTTTTTCTTTTTCTTTTGATTTTTTAAAAAAAGAAATAGGATCTGAAGCTATATTTTTCCAAACTTAAGGCCCCCCCTTGAAAAGACACCCAGATGTGAAAGTTTTGCAAACAAGCCGCAAAAGACTCCTCTGGCCACAGGCCCAAACATAGGATGTATAAATTGGCTTGCAAATGAAACCGACAAAAAGCACAATAAACGGTAGGGTTGGTTTGCTTTTTTTCCCCAAAAAAATAATATCATCGGAAACTGCAGAGCAGTTTATTGGTGGGATACGGGCAGTCTTTGACCTATAGCCATAATTAAGCCCAAAATTTCCATCGCTAAATGAGACAGGTGAGTTGTGCCCCGTTTTGCCATCTTTTTTGCCGCAATTGTTAAAGTGAATGGCTGCAGCGGTTAACTTAGTAACACGGTTTTTAAGTGAATCTGGCTTCTCCATTGGTTTTGCTTGTTGGAAGGTGGCATAAGGGAATCGCAACTGTCATAAATACGAGTGGCCAAGCGTCTGAACTTGGAAAGTTGAGGACTATCTATATTATATTCAGCTTTTCAAAAGTTTCACAAACTAGAGCTTCTGGAATTCTATTCCATTCCATTCTATTCTATTCCTGAATTCTATTCTATATTCTATTCTATTTTATTCTATTCTATTCTATACTATTCTATTATTCTATTCTGTAGATTTCTATTCCTAATAAAGATTTCTATTCTTTTTTTCTATTCTATAGATTTCTATTCTATTCCTAATAAAGATTTCTATCCTATTTCTGAATTCTTTTCTATTCTATTTTATGCTATGTTATGCTATTCCTAAATTCTATTCTATTCTATATTGTGTACTATTCTATAGATTTTTATTCTACTCCCAATAAAGATTTCTATTCTATTCTTATTCTATTCCTGAATTCGATTCTATTCCTGAATTTGATTCTATTCTATCCTATGCTATGCTATTCCTGAATTCTATTCTATTCTATATTCCGTTCTGTTCTATTCCTATTCTATTCTATTCTGTTCTTTTCTAAAGATTTCTATTCTATTCTGAATAAAAATTTCTATTCTATTATTGAATTCTGTTCTACTGTATATTCGGTTCTATTCTATTCTTTCCTATTCTATTATTCTGTTCTCTATTCTACATTACTCGGTTCTATTATTCCATTCTATGCTATTTTCTATTCTCTATTTTGCAATAAATCACTTAACAAAAGTAGCAAAACAGTCGTAAAGTGAGGCAAAATCCACTCAACAACTGCCTTGCTTAGCAATGCAAACTTTGGGCTCAGTTGTCGTAAGTTGAGGACTACCTGTAGATCAGACCACCAAGTTCACCAATTGCTGTGCCTGGGGAGGGAACTTCCGGTCATCTTATCCAAATCAAATATTCCTTCGTGCCTGGAGGCCAGAGGCCAAACTATGCTGGAGGAAGTTGGATTCTTCTCCTCCCTTCTATTTCCCAGGCTGGCCATGTTTATTTTGGGAGAGGTTTGTTTTTCTCAGATGTTGCATTTCAGGAAATGTCTCTTGGCATCTTTGAGCACAGGCAAGCCATAAATTCTCCCTCGCCCCTAATTCTTCCAAATAACAAGAGTTGGAACCTTCCGAGGTTGATAAAATGAAACCTTGCTCAAGAAACTATTGAGAGTTTTGCAGTGATAATTCAGCACCAGAAAAATAAACACAGATGGCTGACACTTCATTTAACAGCTTTATAAACATAAGTAGATTTTACAAACCAGTTGTAGATTTCTCCAACATGGGGAAAACTCAAACAGAAACATGTTGCAAGCTAAGCGCACAGCTCCAGCGTTCAGCAAGCAAGCAAGTTAGTTTCATCTTTAATAGATCAGCAGGCAAGCAAGGGGAGAGAAGTAGTTACATCTCAATAGACAGACAGACTGAATCAGAGCTGCAGAGTTGCAGAGCTTCACACAGAGCCACAGCTAGGCTACGTTTAGTTTCAGTTTCCAGCTTAGGCTACTTCTAGTTTCGGTTTCCAAACTATCCTCATTGGCTGATTTAGTTCTGTGCCTATTCATTGGCTGACCTTGTTACCAAGCTCTATTCCAGTTCATGAATACACTTGAGAGAAACCCTACCCTATTTCAAACAAACGGTCCTCCAATCTCTTCTTAAAAACTTCCAGTGTTGGAACACCCACAATTTCTAGTAGCAAGTCGTTCCGCGGATTAATGTTTCTCACTGTCAGGAAATTTCTCCTTAGTTCTAAGTTGTTTTTCTCCTTGATTACTTTCCACCCATGGTTTCTGTTCTGTATAACTTAGTAGAGTCCAAGTGGTATAACCTGATTGGCCAGAAAGGCCAGTAGTGGATTCTGGTCATTAAGAACCAATCCAAAGAGCCGCTTAAAGGCGCAAAGTTTAAAATGGGCTACATATTGGCTTACAAGCCGCACGGCGAAAGCCACCGTCCATATAAAAGGGCTGCATCGCGCTATTAGCCAAACCGTTCTGCTACTGTTTGGTGCTTTTGGTTTAAGCTAAAGAACCTGATATTACTGGAAATAGAGCCCGGTGGCTAACGATACGTTCTACCATAGACGTTCAACAAAGACGACATAGCGTGGGTTGTCCTAAAATGTGAGACCAGATCAACGCGGCAAAGAGAATCCAGGCTAGAAATATGATGGCCGAGGAGTACACTGCACTGCTCCAACACCCTTCAAATCCCCAATGAAGAGGATTGTGGAATCATTACATAGACCACTTTCCTGATGTTCTTAGAGTTAGCAACTGAAATGGACGGACAATTCTGACGATTCTGTTGAATATCAATGCGAGAGAGGCTAGTGCTTCTCCTAACGCATTGTGGTCACATACCGTGTTCCACGAGATAGCGCAATTGGCATTGGCGAAGCCCAGAGACGTGAAACAGATGGACTCTGGTCTGGAGTTCACCGAATGCCTAAAGGCTCAGCTTACGCTGATCAGCTCGTCGCGTGTCCAAATTCTTATTAAAAAGATCTACAGTTCTATCAAAAAGGGCGAACCAAAGTGGAATAGACGAGACCATCGCTGATACCACTTCGTGGCGCGCACTCTCCGCACCTGGGTGGAGCTTGTGAAGTTCCTGAATCATGGATTAAGCCAATGTGAGATCGTGTCATTTAGGTTTAAGTAAGACTCTTAACTTACCAAAGTAAAATTACTAAATAAACCCAATTATAACAGTGGCTGAAAGCAATTTGCACGAAAGCAACAAGCTGCAGGCAAGCCCGCGAAAATAGCAGCCACCATAGAAGGTGATGAATGCAATAATGACGCGACGGACCCTACCCAGAGGAAAGAAGCAAAACTCCGCCTCTAACACACCACAAAGACCTCGAGCAGAATCATCAGAAACGGAAGCATGATGATGATGAGGCTCCACCGCCTGTACGCCAACAAAAAAAGGCAGCGAAAAAAGAAATTGGTGGGAAGCACTGGCTGCGGGGGAAAACCACCCTCAGCCAGAGTGCAGGCTTCCTTGAATGCCATCTGTCGGGGCTTGCAAGAAAAGGAGGAACACATCGAGAAAGTCTGGAGGAATCGCAAAAAATAACAGTCTTAGCAACGCAGTAATTCGCCCACTAAGACACTCGCAACCGAGGCAAGATGATAGAAAATGGTGAGTGCAGCAAAGGAATCCAGCAACCAAAGAAAAGACCCATCAAACTGTCCACTATCGAAGCACCAGACGGTAAAAGCGGGAAAAAAGTCAAATCGGTTGTTAAAAATTGAAGGAAGCCCTTGCCGAGATGGAAGTCGACTCAGGATCCTTCCTGTCAATGTGTCTTGGAACACAGATCCAGACGACTAGTTCCAAATATTAAATTAAAAGAACTCCAGAAACAAAAAATTAATTTTAAAAGGACTTACCAAGGAAATAGAATCCCTGTTGTACGTCTTGGACATTTTCCCGTAACATACACTCGGAAAATACACTCTTGGACATTTCCGAAGTAACATTCAGCAACATCATTCAGAAAGTCCTAACCACAAACCATAGATCGACCGGACAGTCCAGTCTCAGGGCATCGAATGGTTTCGCACCATTGTGGCCATCGGAAATGACTGAGTGAGCCGAGTAGCTGCAACCGATTGGAGGGAAAACCTGATACACGAGTTCCAGGATGTCTCGATGGCACTCTCAGTGCACGGTACCCAGGGGACCCAAATTTCCCTTTAGTTTAGCATCCCCAGATAGCGACCCAGAAGGTTAAAAGCCAGACGAAGTCCCCTTTGCGTTAAAAAGCCAAAAAACAGAATGAAACAATTAAACAAATTAATTGCGCAAGGGTCATAGAACCAATTTGGCCCGATTGGGAGAGAGTCACCCGTCGCCTTTTACTCGAAAACCACTTCTTCAAAGCGGAACGCAACTATAGCCAACTAGAAAGAGGGCCTGCACAATCGTCGCTGGATGTTAAACGTTTTCACACAGTACCTCTATCGGGAGGACACATTTTCCATTGTAACTGACCATACAACTGTTACTAGGAATTTTGGCGGAGAAACAAACCGCATACGACTCACCCATTTTATTACTCCCTGAATAACTAGTATGGTGTCAGAATTCCTAGCTGCAAATACTCATACACATTGGCATACATCGGACCCGGGAAAGAAATCCCACATGCACAGACGCATTAAGTTCGAACACCGCTGCCAAACAACAGAGAAGAAGACCCGGCTCCAAGATACTATCCACCCTGCAAAATAGAAGCCTCCCCGGAACTGCACTATCTGCAAATGATGTCGTCCAGAGAAACCACCGCCAAAGAACCCAGGACTGCCCGCATTTTAAATGGGTAGGTAATAGGCTGGCCGGAAAAACCAAAAAACTGAAAACTTTAAACCTTTTCGGACCAGACATATCTGAATGTCAATACACAAAAAGGGTGTTTTATTGGGGTCGATCGGGTGGGTAATTCCCTCCAGAGTTGCAAACAAAAGTTGTTGGGTATGCTTCATGAGGCCAGCCCAGCCGATAGTAAAAAAATGAAAAAAGCCTGGCCAGGAGCTATGTCTGTGGCCTGTTTAGATAAGATATTGGAATACTGGTGTGCTACATGCAATAAATGCAAGAGAAACCAGGCCTCACCACTGCAAGCCACCAATACGAGACTGGGAGACCCCACGAGGCCCCTGTCTCGGATTTCACATATGACTCGCAAGTCCTTCAGGGACATACGTTTTTGATGTTGTAGATGCATACTCCAAATGTTGAAGTCGTAGTAATGTCATCTACGACAAACCGACGCTGTTATCAAGCAATCAACAAACTATTTGCAACGCCATGGCGTTGCGGATGTCCTAGGTCAAACAATGCGGCCACAACTAACCGCTTCTACAATTTGAACAGTCCTTGCTTCTTTAGCGTATTTACGCCATGCACTAACCACGGCCAGCCCCCTCACCCGCGGCAAATGATAGGGCCGAGAGAATGCGTTCAGGTATTTACTAATGCAAGGACCTAGCAAAAAATGGACCAGGTCGGCCGTAATATGTCCAAGCAACAGGACACTAAACCGTCTTTACATACACACCCATCCAACATATCACCCCCAGTAGCGTATAACGAACAAAGAGTCCTAGGCAGAATTGTTTAATGGAGACGGAAAGCTCAGATCACATTTAGGATAGATTGCACACCAATACTGATATACATGCTGAGAAACCACCTCTGCCAGTGTAGTTTCCACTCGATGGCTCCACCCGCATACATGTATACCGGACGCTTCCGTTGATGAGTTGTGTTCGCGCGAGAGCGGTGGTCGACTCATCCAGGCTGATTCCACACATTTGAAATCAGGCAACCTAGTCTACGCAAAAAAAACTTCACCAGGCGACCCACTTATGGCTTCCAGCCCACAATAACACAAATAACAGGCCCCCAGTCTACCGTTCTAACCGTGCGACGATGGCAGAGAGTGGAAAGCGGGCACATAGACCCAAGCTTCCGTTCCCAAAATATATGAGGCGAATCTACGACTGCGCAACTCTCAAACAATTAAAAATCGACGTAAAAGAAAACCAAGAAGTGGGGGAAATTACAAAGAAATAATAAAGAGCGTTAAAAAAGAACTTATTAAGCCCAAAGAACATTCTTAACCCAATCAAAAAGAGCAAACACGCCTTAGATGAAAACTTGCAGAAAATAATCCGGAAATGAAGAGAAAACCCGTCCTGGAAAGGCGGCCAAGCCAAGCCATCTTTGACCTGCCCCGGGAAAGCCAGGAGGGGAGCGGTCAAAAAGCGGACCAGCCTGGAGCAACTCCAAGCCGAGTAACACATCCATCGCTGCATGACTCGACCGCTATCCAGTACGCGTTCTAATAAATTTCATGACATGCTTTATATTGACTGATGCTACCTATTCCCAGGTATTCCATTTACGGAGAAGAAGCCGGACGAGACAGCGATCCCAAACCGACTGCCGAAAGATATGATCCCTGAGACAAAAGAACCGCGCAAGTCGAGTCGGGGAAGAAAAGCTCCCAATGCGCCTACCTTCTGCAACGCGACTATGCTCCACCCACGTAGGACGCTTACAACTCATATGGAGAGTGTATTCTGTATTCCACTGAATCAGTAGAGTCCATAGCGTGGTGCGATATCTAACGATGGCCAGAAAGGCGACAGTTAGTGATTCGGGCATTACAGAACACCGAGACACCAGATGCCGCTTAAAGGCGCAAAGTTAAATGGCTACCTATTGGCTACAAGCCGTCAGCAAGCCTCGTATTAAAAGGGCTGCCGCGGCTTTAAGCCAAACCGTGTCCGCTACTGTTTGCTTGTTGTTAATAAAGAACCTGTTTACTGGAACCCGGTCTACCGCGCGTTTTTCCAGACGGAACAGTTTCTTCTCCTGCCTTCTGGTACTTCGACCCCTCTTATCTGGGGCAGCCCCTCAGATGTTGAGACTTTGGAAAAAGTCCAGAAAAGAGCAACTAAGATGATTGAAGGCCTGGAGACTAAAATGTACGAAAAACAGCTGCAGCAGAGATAGCATTCAGCAGGTTTTGACTGGTTCTGGAGAACCAGTAGCGGAAATTTTAAGTAGTTCAGAGAACCGGCAAATACCGCTTCTGACTGGCCCCGCCCCCCTCTATTCTCTGCCTCCCAAGGCCCAGGTGATTGGCTGTGTCTTCTTTGGTTGCCCTGCACAGGAGAACAGAGCTGGAAAGCAGGTTAGTGGGCTAGGGAGGGAATGGAGATTTTACAGTGTCCTTCCCCTATACCCACCAAGCCATGCCCACCAAGCTACACCACACCCACAGAACCAGTAGTAAAAAATTTTTGAATCCTACCATTGGGCTGCAGGATTTGGCCTTGGCTAGTCTAAAAGAGGGATGCGATGGCTCAGTGGCTAAGATGCTGAGCTTATTGATCAGAAAGTTTGGCAGTTCATGGTTCGAATCCCTAGCGCTGTGTAATGGAGGGAGCTCCTGTTCCTTGTCCCAGCTTCTGCCAACCTAGCAGTTCGAAAGCATGTAAAAAATGCAAGTAGAAAAAGAGGGGCCACTTTGGTGAGAAGGTAACAGTGTTCCGTGCGCCTTCGGTGTTTAGTCCTGCCAGCCACATGACCACAGAGACGTCTTCGGACAGCACTGCCTCTTCTTCGGCTTTGTAACGGAGATGAGCACCACCCCGTAGAGCCAGAAACGACTCGCATGTAGGCGCGAGGGGAACCTTTACCCTGAGTCTAAAGAAAAGAAGAATTAGGGGCAACAAGATAGTAGCATTCCAGTATTTGAGGGACTGCCACAAAGAAGAGAGGGACCATTTATTCTCCAAAACCCCTGAGGGCAGGACAAGAAGCAATGGGTGGAAATTCATCAAGGAGAGAAACAGCCTGAAACTAAGGAGAAACTTCCTAACAGCGAGGACAATCAATCAGTGGAACTGCTCGCCACCAGAAGTTGTGGGTGTTTCATCACTGGAGGCTTTTAAGAAGAAAGACTGGACAGCCAGAGTCTCGTATCTTTGAATGAGTGATTGTAAGTCAAAGACTGTCTATAAATCAAACATTTTGCAGAACCAGCTGACCAAAACCATTATTAGTTCTCTGTCACAGAAATACCACCACAAAAAATCCCACTGACACGGCCATTACGCTGTGTTTGGTTTCTGTGGAACATGGCTCACTGATGGATCATAGCGGGTGTGAATTATTTTCAAGTGACATCTGTTTCCGGAATATAATCCAGATGGAATTGAGGGGGAATTCCCCTGCATTTTTCTTTTTGCAAGTGTGTGATTTACGGCTAACTGTTGCAAAAATGCACGTTAGTTGTCTTGAAGCCCTGATGAAGTCACGATGTCAGGGTGCATATTTACATGATTGAGTTGGGCCCATAGGGTATAGTCAATCCATCAGAATAGAGCTGGAAGGGAGCTTGGAGGCCTTCTCATCCATCCCCCTATTTAACTTGAGACAAGTGGCTGTCCAGTCTCTTAAAAACCTCCAGTCATGAAGCACCTAAAACGTCTGGTGGCCAGCTGTTCCACTGGTTAATTGTTCTCACTGTTAGGAAGTTTCTCCTTAATTCCAGGTTGCTTCTCTCTCCTGATTAGTTTCCATCCATTAGCAGATGATACTAAGCTGGCGGAATAGCTAACACTCAAGTAAGATATCATTTCTTTTATGTACACTAAGAGCATGTGTACCAAGACAAATTCCTTGTATGTTCAATCACAGCTTTTGGGCCAATTAAAGAATTCTATTCTATTCTATTCATATTCTATATCTATAACTATTCTATGTATTCTATTTTCTAATTCTATTCCCTCTTCATTCTATTCTGTTTTCTATTTCTATTTGTTCTATTCTATTCTATTCTATTCTCTATTCCTATTCTTATTTCTATTTTATCTATTCTATTCTCCTATTCCTAATTCTTTATTCTATTCTATTCGTATTCTATTTCTCAGATCCACCATGGATTTTGACATACTAGAACCTGGACCATATCTAAGAAAAATGAAATTCACGTAGAGAAAAGTAAAGTCTACACTTAGGCAAGAAAACCAAAAGTGCACCTATAGACTGGTGAAACCAGGTCAATAGCAGGACTGGGAGTAGGATCCTGGAGTCTTAGCGGACAACCAGGCTAAAATAGAAGCCAGCCGTGTGCGGCAGCCAGCAGCAGCAAAAAAGCTAATGCAATTCTAACTTGCATTAACAGAAGGGATACAATTCAAGATTTCCTAGTCACATTGTTTCAGTGCCTCATAATGGTCCCTAAATGAACTGTTGTAAGTCGAGGATCTTGGACTATTAAGTGGACAACCAGATAAAAGAGGCAGCCAGCAGTGCTGCAGATGGCAGGCCAAAAAAGCCAAACGCAAGTCCTAAATTGCATTAACGAGAGAGATGACAATCAAGTTCAAGGGAGGTACGTAATACCACTCTAATAAAGCCTTAGTAAGACCACACCTAGAGAAAGGCATCCAGTTTTGGTCACACACTATAAAAAAGATTGTAGACTCTAGAAAGAGTGTAGAGAAGAGCAACCAGGATGATGAGGGGACTGGGAGGCTAAAACATACAACGAACGTTGCAGGAACTGGGCCTGGCTTTCTAAGGAGAGAAGGACCAGGGAGACAGGAGAGCATCTTCCAATATTTGAGTGGGCTGCCCCAGAGAGGAGGAAGGGGTCAAGCTATTCTCCAAAGCACCTTGAAAGCGCAGATAAGGAAGAATGGATCGAAACTGAACAAGGAGAGACTCAACTGGAATAAGGAGAAACTTTCTGACAGTGAGAACACCTACCCACCCCCCCCCCCCCCCAATGGAAACAGAAGTTGCCTTCAAGTTTGGGGAGCTTCATCCCTGAGGCTTTTCAAGAAGAGATTGGGATTCCCATCTGTCAGAAATGGGTGTAAGGTCTCCATGCTTGGGCAGGGGGTTCGACTATGTAATGACGAGACAAGTCCTTCTA
>BHFT01015753.1:0-13866 GCA_004320025.1 Laticauda laticaudata | reverse complement strand
AAGATATCTTTTCTCTAAACTAAAGAGTCTAAGTATTTCTTTCCTGGATTTTGAATGGAGCTCCGCCTGACATCTGGGGTCTTAACTACTAGGCCAAATTGGATCCCATCTTTAGTGCTAATGAAGTGCAATTCACAGGTAGACAGTACAAAAGGCATTTTTCTCAGGGATTTTAAGAATGCACAGCCATATGGCTTCTTGCCCACCACTGTTATCCATGCATAGATTTGCAAGGATGTAAGCCGGGAAAAGTCCTTCGGGTATTATCCCACATCATTGTAGTTGTGCTTTTACAGTTGTAGCAATGTTTCGGCAGAATCTCATCTGCCATCATCAGGCTTCTGTATTGAGTTCGTCTGTGAGTCAAGCTATCACAGCCATTTAAGTTTGAAATTTAAATTCAGTTTTAAATTTCAGTTTTAAATTTAAAACTGAAATGGCTGTGATAGCTTGACTCACAGACGAACTCAAAACTCAATAATTCTGGTAATTAGTGTTTTCGCCACGGAATTTATCTGTGCTGGGTGGTGGTGGGATTGGACATTGAGGTAGCGGTTGGTGTGTGTTTTCTTCTGGTATATGGTGTGTNAAGCCTGATGATGGCAGATGAGATTCTGCTGAAACGTTGCTACAACTTTAAAAGCACTACAATGATGTGGCATAATACCCGAAGGAAGCTGAACAGCGTACACACACACACACATACACACACACACACACATATATATATATCCCTCTCCCTTTCCCTCTCTCCCTCTCTCTGTCTCTCTTTCTGTGTGTCACTCCTTCCCTCCTCCCCTCTCCCTTTCTCTCTCTCTCTTTCTGTCTATCTTTCTCTGTGTGTGTCCCTCTCCTTCCCTCCCTCCTCTTTCCCTCCTTTCTCTCTCCCCCACTCCCTCTCTCTCTTACACAAGATAGAAAGTCTACAAACATACTTTATGAATAGCCTGAATTCAGAGATGAAAAAAATATCAGGAAAAAAAGCTGTATTAATTTGCCTCTTTTTAAAACTGAACAAAACTTAGGTGGAATTTCAAGAGCTAATCAAAGCCACCATAGATGAGGTTTCTCAAGAAAATAATGATCAAAAGCAAGGGCCAGTCTCTTTCATATATTAGTTATAAATAACAGAAAGAGAGAGTTGGAAGGGACCTTGGAGGTCTTCTAGTCCGTCCCCCCCGCTCAAGTAGAAACCCTATGTCATTTCAGAAAAATGGTTGTCCAATCTTTTCTTGAAAACCTTCAGTGTTGGAGCATTTATAACTTCTGGAGGCAAGTTGTTCCATTGATTAACTGTTCTAACTGTCACAAATTAGGTGAAATGATTCTCATTATTTGATGAATGAGAATGAGAAAGAGTTTCACGCAGATGGAAGCAGGACGAAATTGAAGAAAGTTAATGAAACAGATCAATGTTCCCTGGGTGTTAATGATCCATAGGTATGCTTGTTTGTTTATGCGATATCACCATAATATGTGATATCTGTTAAGATTTGTAGACTTTTCCGAAATGTGGACAGGCTAATGAAATCACCACACAAAATATCGCACAATTTGAAAAGAAAATTGAATATTTGTTTTGCTTAAAAAAAATTGCTCTCTTTCAATAATTGAATTAAACACATTTTGTTTTGCAAGTAAACAGAACAAATACAAGGGAGGGAAAAAAAGCTTTTCAATGTTATAGCCTATTTTTTTGTTAACCTCTTTCACTTCTAATGTAATTTCATTCTCCTTCCTGCATTTCTTCCTTCTTTTACTTGGTAGTACAATGGTGTGGGTTCATTTTGAGGTTATATTGAATGATGAATGTTTGTAGTGGATACTTTATTTTGTTAATGAAGAATGTAAAATTGGCCATATCACACCTTTCCATTGTGCAATCAGAATTGTTCAGATTGTTCTGTTTCAGATTTACATGGGTACACATATTTCTCTTTTCAAAAATGTCATTCTTTTAGCAAGTCTAAATGACTGCAAACTCTGCTACCAAATTTCAACAGATGTTTCTCTGACATTTTGCTGAAAAGAAGGACTATAGGTGACATGGGAGCAATGTTCCAATATTTGAGAGGCTACCACAAAGAAGGGAGGGGGGGTGTTCAACCTGTTTTCCAAAGCACCTGACGGCAGGACAAGAAGCAATGAGTGGAAACTCATCAAAGAGAGAAGCAACCTGGAATTAAGGAGAAATTTCCTGAAAGTGAAAACAATTGATTAGTGGAACAATTTGCCTCCAGAAATTGTGAGTGCTGCAATACTCCAGGTTTTAAAGAAGAGATTGGACAACCATTTGTTTGAAATGGTATGGGGTTTCCTGCTTGAGCATAGAGTTAGTCTAGAAGACCTCCAAGGTCCCTTCTAGCCCTATTATTCTAAACTTTGATGCAAGCAGTGGTGAGATTCAGCCAGTTCACACCAGTTCAAGAGAACTGGTTAACTTTCTGAGCAGTTTGGTGAACTGGTTGTTGGAAGAAATCATTAGGGCAGAGATCTGGTTAGTAAATTATTTGAATCCCACCACTTGATGCAAATGAGGACCTTTATACACCACCACATAATCTCAGAAGACATATCACCTTAATCCACACTTAGGATAATGAAAAATAGAAATCAAAATTGGGATAATTCTGCTCAGATTTTTGGTTGAAGGAAAAAAAAAAAGGAAAGCCAACCCAGCCTGACTGGTAGCATTTTTTTTGAACAATGATTAATAGCCCAACCATGCACAATAGCTGGCCTATGTTTTGCGCAGGAATAAAAATATAAAATTAATTTTTCTGCTTAATGAAAGGCTTTAGGAAAACTGAAAACAATTAAAAAAGAATTGCACAACTGTCAGAAGAAAATAGCAAGTTTTCAATAAGGGGCACAAGGTGGATCAACGAAGAAATTTAAAGACAGTTGATTATAACCTATCTTTCCATCTCCGCCTTTGAGGGATATTGCATGTAGTAAGATAATATATTAATATATATCCTAGAGTCTTTTACATATTTAATATTCAATGTGCATGTGTTCACATTCTTCATTTCCCTCTTTCACCTGTTTTGTAAAGTGATTAATATTTACACCCTTGAAAAATATTGAGAGGAAGGGAAAGGAGAGTGAGAGAAAGAGAAAGAGAGAAAGAGAGGGAGGGGGGAGGGGGGTGGGAAAGGGAGAGAGAACATTTATTCAATTATACATAGCTAAAAAGTACACAAAAGTACACCTCTTACTTTGGTGTAAAGTACATAAAATTTATTCCATCTTTTTTTAAAAGAAATCAAACTGTATTCTTTGAACAGATTAATTCCTGTGAAAAATATACCAGTAATAATTAGATAAGTAAAAAGAAATGTTTAAATAATAGAATGTGGACTCCTGTACTTTTAGTCAAGTAAAATAAGGCACTTGTTTAAATGTTCATTAAAAATTGGACAGCCTCATCTTCTACAAATATATATGGATAATTCCAAATCAAGATGTCCAAGACTTACTGCTATAATTAAGTTTGCGCTCTTTCCATCCACGTTGGATGAAAAATCATGGCAGCTGACACAATTTCTTATCTGTAAACATTTCTTATACTTTTATTTCTTCTGTATCAAGGTTTGCTTTCATAATCCAATCAACTCTGACAGCTCCAATGCAAACAGGAGCGATTGGCAAGGTGTGAGCATATTACTCAAACTCTGCAAAGGGTGTTATGAAATTGTTTCATGTTTCCAGTCCTTTCTGGATCTTGAATATTTTTCACTTTTCTAATGTTTCTCCACCATCTTAAGTATTTTGCTGTAGGAGATGACCTGGCTGAGGCAGGGGGAATCCTGAGCACCTTCAAGAAGATCTAAGTCCAGCCCATCTTGAGTGCCGTTAGTTGATCAGATTCTTGTAGAGTGCTTATGCTTGCAATACATCTTTATACTCATTTGAACTGCCTGAATCTCCTGATTTCACCATTGCTTAATATTTGTGGAATATCCAATAATAAGCAAGCAGAAGGGTGTGTTAAGTCAGTAAGACAATAAGAAATATCCTCTGTAATGTTCTAAGTGTGCAATACTGTGGCATAATATACCATTGCTACACACGTACAATAGACCAGTGGGATGCAGGTTTAAGCTTCCAGTAAATATGGCAAATACGATATGAGATGACCAGGTTGAGCCTGAGGGAGAGCAGATGCATCATAAGTCACAAGTCCCTGTGTACTCACAAGAGATCTAAGTCCAGCCCATCTTGAATGCCTTTCTTATCTCCCACTCATTTCCCTTGACCATTAGTTGGTCAGATTCTTTTAGAGAGTTTATGTTTGCAATGCATCCTTAAACTCATTTGAACTGCCTGAATCTCCTGATTTTCCCATTGCTTGATATTTGCCCCATTATAGTACACAATGAAAGGATAGATGTGACTATACATATGTATGAACATCTGTATGTCTGTGACTGTATGCGAAAGAGAAATGTGCCAGTTGTGTTCCAGGGTTTAAGGTCCTGGATTAAACTCACATTCTAATGCTCCCTGAATCACGGAAGTTGGCTGGATGACTTTGGATCCAGTTTTGGCATCCCCAGGAATCAGAACTTAAGGTTTAAGGAAAGAGATGTTGTCAAGGTGATAAAGATGCTATAAATACATATGCATGGCCCATTGTAGGGTTTATTGAAATGTTGACATTCTCAGTGGTGAGAGAGTTGCAAAGCATAGTTTGAACATGAAGATATTTATTCCCTGGCATACAGTTGATGGAGCAAAAGAAATCTATATTCAGTGCCTTTGTTCTTTGAAACCCTCAAGCTATTCTTCTAAAGTCAGCATCCATTATGACGTTCTTTCATATCATGCTCAGCTAAGATTTATCGGGTTTGAGGCTGCTAACAAATGCAAAAAAAAAAAAAAATCCTCATTCCATTCCTGAATCTTGTTCTTCACGTTGAGAAAGGTGGAACCAGGGAATACTTTCTTGTCTGATCTGGTCATTCTGGTTACAGGTTAAAGAACCCTTTGTCATCACTTCAAAGAACAAGGAGGTCAGGTAATTGTCTACTGATAACAGACAAGATACACACCATTGATGTTTGTAATCCAATCTTTCTCCCAGCGGTAAGAGATGCAGGAAATCAGGGCATTGAACTGAGGAATCCTTGTCCGGTCTATGCTAAAATGTGGCATGCATTAGCAAAGCGATGATCTGTTTAATCTAGTTGGATGCATCGAGCTACCTCCGTCCCACATGGCTGCGAAATGTACCTTCAAGGACAGCTGATATTTTCAGCAAATAATAATAACAATAACAATAACAATAACAATAACAATAATAATAATAATAATAATAATAATAATAATAATAATAATAATAATAATAATAATAATAATAATAATAACAATCATTAAATAAAGCTTTCCATGAATATCTTTATTGTTTTTCTTCCCCTGAATACAGATTTTCCAAGCTTCCCATGTTTGGTGTGCTTGAAATACTTCTGATGAGGCCCCAGCATGGTGCAGAACAAAGTATTGAGATAGTTTCAGATAATACAATAATGCCCCATAGAATTCCATAGAGATAACTGTGAAAGTTGACCTCAAAGGACTCATTTATAATGCATCCATGCATCTGACGCTTTGCAGTACAGCTATCCTTTTCTTGGCAATTTGGCTTTCTGTCTGAGAGTCATTCAGAAAAGGGGGGAAGAGAGAGAGAGAGATGTGGGGAAACACACTGTTAAAAAGACTACCTTGAATCACCTTGTAAAAAGAAAATATTTGCTATGTCAGCGCCTTGTTAGAAACTCCCAAGGGCCCAAAGAAGTAAAGCTGCATACACTCGCCTATCCAGTTAAGCACCAGAAATAAAAGGGAACAATTAAACGATGTTTCCATTTTCCTTTCTGATTTCCCCATCCCTCGTTACTGGCAAAAGTTATTTCTCTGTCTGCAAAGCAAAAAGTGCATCTTAAACCTGCAGTCGCTAATAATTAAAATGTGAAATATATCAACTTGAGGTTACTGCTGGGATAAATATTAAAACTGTCTAGGACATATGGTTTTTCAGATACAGATGAAGAGGAACACTCAAACAAGAACATAATTAATGCATAACATAAACCAAAGAAACATTTATATATTAAAGCCTACAAACTTGAAATTTGGCACACGTTCCTCTTGGATTCTAAGTGCTCACTAAGAAAGGATTTTTCAAAATGACCATCAGAGCATTAGTATTTGGTATATTATTATTAACATGCTCTGATGCTAAGGAGTTCTGCTCTCCCTCCCCACCTGAAAAGAAATCTCCTCCAAATGCAAAACACAAACAGAGGAGAGGAGTTTCAGTTTCACAGCATCAAGCAGCTTTAATACAGAACAGTTGAGCTAAGCCACACCCAAACTCCTTGCTGTCTCTTCCTTGCTCACACAGCAAATACAGTTTCAGTTTCCAAACAGCCCTGAACTCACTCACACACTGACAGGACACTAGCCAGAATAATACTGGATGCTGGTAGGTAGAGGCACAATTTTCCCCCTTATTTTCCTCCCCCAAAACTAAGCCTGATCACATAGTTTTGTAGCAAAACACAGGTACCCTGTAGTGTGTGTGTGTGTGTGTGAGAGAGAGAGAGAGAGAGAGAAGAGACAGAGATAGAGACAGAGACAGAGACAGAGACAGACAGATAGACAGATAGAAATGAAGGAACAGATGGTTAGATTCTTCTCACAGATTAATGAGATTATATAGTCTTTTTCTTTGGCTTGTTTGCTGCCCCGTTCATGCTACCGGAGAGGAATCATAGATATAAACAGTTGCAGGGAAAGAAAATGTATCTCCTTTGTCGAGGAGACAGACTGAGAGTTTGAGACAGTCTTCTTCCCAGATATGAAATTTGTATAGGGATTTTTTACCCAATGAATGAAGGCAAACATTAGTGTCCCAGGATAATGTTGCAGGATCCAATCTGGGTCAGTCATTGGGACCAGAGCTTTAGTCTTCCAAGTTCTCAGACAACAAACAAGGACATACATTCAATTTTGCAGCTAAGATAGTTGGATGAGCAGGATGGCCATATGAGCAGCACCCCATATCATTGCCTACATTGTCTTCCCATATGGATGGCAAGTGCCCACCTGGAAGGCCAAAGCAAAGATGGCAAGATATAATAAACATGGCCATGAAAACTTCCCCATTGGACCCAGATGGTGCAATTTGATCACATGAGATGTTGAATTGAAAAGTGGACCATGCAAAAAAAATGCTAAAAAGGGGTGGTGGTGAGGAGGAGGAAGAGGAGGAGGAGGAGGAGGAGAAAAAGAAGAAGAAGAAGAAGAGGAGGAGGAGGAGGAGGAGGAAGAGGAAGAGATAGAGAAAGAGAAAGAGAAAGAGAAAGAGAAAGAGAAAGAGATAGAGAAAGAGAAAGAAGAAAGAAGAAAAGAAGAGAAGAAGAGAAGAAGAGAAAGAGGAAGAAGAAGAAGAAGAAGAAGAAGAAAGAAGAAAGAAGAAGAAGAAGAAGAAGAAGAAGAAGAAGAAGAAGAAGAAGAAGAAGAAGAAGAAGAAGAAGAAGAAGAAGAAGAAGAAGAATTGCATTAATGTGCCAGTCTGGTACTCAAGGAAAAGATAGGCAAGAGCGAATGAATAGACAGGCCATTGACACATAATACTTAAAAATATATGGGATTAATGTAAATGTTTGATTTATTGAAGCCAGCACATGCTTCATTGATTATAGAAAGACCTCCAGTTGTGTCAACAGCATCAAGCTGTGGACTGGGTTTAGAAAATCTCAGAACTCATAAGCAAGTCACACGCAAGTCAATAAGCCGCAGTAGAGACCGAACGTGGTCAATCCAGCCAGATCAGCCTGGATCCAGATTGGCAAAGGAATGTGACAAAACTATATATTCTCCCTTTTAGTTATCCATGCTATGTGCTGAGCATTTATTAAGCAGAAGCAGAAAAAAAAACAGCCTTACCATTTACAACAAAATTTTTGAAATCGATGATAGCAGTGGTGGGATTCAATTTTTGTTACTACCGGTTCTGTGGGTGTGGCTTGGTGGGCATGGCAGGGGAAGGATACTGTAAAATCTCCAGCCAGAGGTGGTAGTTGCTGGTTTTCTTGAGCTACTCAAAATTTCCGCTACCGGTTCTCCAGAACTGGTCAGAACCTGCTGAATCCACCTCTGGATGATAGATTTTGCCTTTTAGGAACAACAGTCAAGACATAAGTGATCAAAAAACCCCACACCATAAACTAGCACTTGATAGGCCTTGGAAAAGATGTTGAAATGGGATGATATAGCAATAGCACTTAGGCTTATATACTGCTTCATAATGCTTTATTGTAATCTTGAAGCAGTTTACAGAGTCAGCATATTGCTCCCTACGTGCACCCTGTACTTACCTGCATCCAAAACAGGGAGCGTGGAGACTTCTGGGAGGGGAGGTGCAGAGTGGGCAGGGCCAGCCAGGAGTGGGATTTGGGGCTTCTCTGAACTGCACAGAATCTTAGCTGGGGGGTCTCCTGAACCCCTGCGAACTCCCAGCAGCCCAGCCCTGATTATATCTAAGCCTCATAATTTGTTTATTTTTTTTTGGGGGGGGGGGCAGGTTTGGAACTATTTTCTGCATGAGACATTCACCTTTCTTTGCTTGAAAGCACATATCATTTTAGAAAGGAGGGGAACATTTCCCCCAATTAAAAGAAAATAATTCTCACATACCAAATGCAGAGTTATTTATGGACAGCAGTGTTCACTACTAGCCTCATGAAAGTGAAAGAAGATTTACGGCTGGAAAATTAACATGTATGGAAATGAGGTGGGGAATTTTAAATTAAAATCACTGAGTTTTCTAACTTACATTTGGCTTATCGCATAAAATATGGTCTTGCAAGCTGTTCTCAAATGTTGTTGGTGAAATTTCATACTCAGAATACTCATTAACTCGCCAGAAAGCAATAGGTAAATTACGATGGTGCGCTTTTATTTTCTTTATTTTCTTTTTTTTCTCTCTAATACTATTATAGCTCAAGCAGATGCAATTTAACAGAGAGAGTGAAATTCATATGTTATCACTTGCCATATTTTTAATCTGGGACTTCGATGGCAATTGTAAATGCATATCTCTGGACCAATTATGTAAATACTCCAAACAGTAGAATTTTGTTTGGGAAGAGTTTGAAGCTGGTGGTAGGAATATTTTATGGCAAACAATTCTGAATGCCCTGATCGTTGATCAAAGCAGGGTGCCTAATTTTAGCCTTGAAGATTTGGGTATAACTTAAAAAAATCATGTAGTGTAATAATATAGTACCATGTTTCCCCAAAAATAAGACCAGGTCTTATTTTCTTTTGGGGGCCCAAAATAAGCACTAAGGCTTATTTTGGGGGCTGTCTTATATTTCCCCATGTATAAGAGGCACATTTCTTTGGCTTGTTCGTGGTGGGGCAGGAGGCTGCAAGGTGCATCAGTGCCTCCGCCATGAGGTAGGAGAGGGTGAATCTACCCCATGTGCCCTGCACCAGCTTATCTCGAGGGCCCTGCACCCAGGCCATCCAGGCCCTGACAACTGCCTTATCTCATGGAGGCAACCAAGTCCAGCAGGATCTAGCATGGCCCCCAGCCCACTTCTTCTGCTTGCTTGTGGCCGTGATGGAGCAGGAAGCTGAACAATGCACCAGTGCCACAACCACAAGGTGAAGTGGGGATGGACCTATTACTGGAGTATTGTATTAAATAGTATTATAATACTATTGGTCATGCCCCTGTCAAAATCTGATTCCGAGTAGGAGGCCGAGCAACTGACAGGGAGTGGGAGTGTGGCTCTGGTGACTGTGGCAGAAATTGGAGAAGGGCAAAATCTGGCTGGGCAAAGTAGGGGAGAGGTACAGCAGGCAAAGGGAATTCAGAGGAAGATCCAGGCCACCCTTAATTCATCATAGGACATGCAGGGAGGAACAGAGAAGAGAGCAACTGAGTTGTGTGGCTGACAGGGGAGGAAAGGGCCCTGATTCCCTTCATTAGTTGCAGCTGGAAACACAGTGTTTAAAACGGGAGTTTGCACACAGCAGCTTGTGGGAAGCAAATTGTGAGTTATCTTTTATGGTAGAGGCTTATCTGGGTTCCTGGTGTCTTCCCACCTGTGTTTTGTTGGCCTTTGAAGTCTGCAATTCCTTATCCTGCCCTGTCCAGTTAATTGCTGAAGCATGGTTTGTGTGGATTTTTATTTACAGTTTAAGCCCCTGTCACAGTGCACCAACGGATGGAAAGAGGATATAAAATGGAGAAAAACACTTGCCATCCATTGGTTAACGCGATGCTTCCATTCATGTACTCACTGCCTCCGTTTTTCATCCTCCCTATCCGTCCAGCATCCGTTTGTTGATGTTTCATTTCGCTTCAGGAAAAGTTTTGAACTGCTCAAAACTTTTGAGCGGAAAATGTATCCAATGCGTCTGTCTGCATCCACTAGGCAATCCGCTAGGCAATCGTTCTGCATCTGTTATGCATCCGCTATATCCGCTCTGGGCAGCCACTTGCACATCCGCCGCAACTCCATTCCGCTCCAGCACTAAACAGACGCAGGGAGGAAGCGGAACGTACGCGGAACGGATGCCAGAACAGATTGCTACGGGATGGCAGAATGGAAAACAAAGCCAGTTTAAAATGGAAAAAAACGTTCGCAGAGGGGACCTATCTCGATATTAAAGGGATGTCTAGAGGATGCCTTAGAGGATGCAAAAGGACACCTAGGGGAAAACCTTACTGCCTATAAAAAGGGGAAGCCACTCACTGGGAATCTCACTTTCAGACCGCAGCCCTGCCGGTGAAGACCTCTGCAGCCTTCATCGTGACTCTTGCTCATTCCACAGCATCCAGTTCACTGTTCACCGTGGATCGTAAAAAGTTCTTTTGGCAGCCACCATCCTTTGCAACAGTGACGAAGGCCATCTACAGGCTCTGTGAAACTATACTATGGAAGAAAAGGAGGCTGTTCAAGAGAAGCGTCTGGGGTCGAACATGGATCAACGAGAAGAGCAGAGGACAGACGTACAACAAGCTATGGTGGAGCTCGGGAATGAAGACCCTCGTGCATTCCAGAACTTCATTGAGGATGCCCTCCAGCCCAATGTTTGACGAACTTGTGCAACGGCTGACACCCAGGTTGACAAGGAGAACACCAATCCGGCCCCAGCCTGGAACTAGCTCAAGGTGGCACTCACTTGCCGCCACCTGGCCCAGGGACCACGGTATACGAGCATGCAAGTACGGCTGGAGGTGCCCACACAACACCATAACAGCATTGTGGTCAGAGAAAGTGGATTGCCAGGGCCACATCATCGAAGAATACATGGAGAAGCTCTCCAGTTGCCCCTCCACTGAAGAGGATGGAAGAAAGTTGGCAGACCAGTGGTATCAGAGGTGGAACTTCCCCCATACCGTTGGAGCCATAGGTGGCAAGCACGTTGCCTGCAAAGCCACCCAGCCAAGTCAGGGTCCCACTTATTTCAACTACAAGGGCTTCTCAGCATCCTCTTCTCCCATGCGTCGATTGCTGACTACAAGTTCATGTTACATCGATGCTTCAGGCAACGACTCATCGTTCAGATGCCAGGTATACAATTGCCAGTCACCTCAAAGGAGGGCTGGAACGCAAACCTCATCATGGGCTTCCAAATCCAGCCCCCCCCCCCCCATGCCAAGACATGCAAGGATGTGCCTACTTCATTGTTGGCGGGATTGACGCCTTCTCCCTCACAACTACTCATGAAGGCCCTACACCTCCAAATGCCTCACCCGTGGAAGAGAGGATCTCACTACAGGCTGTCCAGGGCAAGGCGGGTGGTGGAGAATGCCTTTTGGCATTCCGGGCCAAACAGGTTCCAGGTAACTTCTCACCACCATGCAGCATCACCAGAGACCATGAGAGGATCATGGAAGCTTGCTGCATTCCTGCACAATCTCATGCGCACCGCGCTACCCAGTCTTGCAGAACAGGCTCCTGGACCTCCAACAAGGCAATGGGGACATGGAGCCTGGGGAATGGAGGGCAATGGGGGGGCAAAAAAAACCTTGGATAGACACTAGAAATGTGCAAGGCCCCACAAGGCCTCACCTGAAGGGAAGAAGCAGCGCACACTCCTGAGACACTGCTGTGTGCAACTCCCCAGCTGGAGCAGTGGATTGCAAGACAGGATGATTAGATGGTAATGGATGTTTCTTGAGCCTGTGGATAACACTGATGAGGTTGTGCATGTATGTTGAGTGGCCTACAATGAAGAGGGCATTAATAAAAGAGTTTGGTTTATGTTGACATGTGTGGATGATTGATTTACATTATTATTGATTAATAAAGGGCCTAGGTTGGCACCTGGGAGCTTGCACTGGAGGTTTATCGATCCCAAAGCTATTACCCATCCAAAAGGTATCCCTGCCCATCCCAACTTCTATCCTTGTAACCCATTCCCACAGCGATACTACACATCCCACCAGTATCCCTGCCCATCCCACTGCTATCTTAACCCATCCCTCAAGCCTGGCAAAATGCTTAAACATTTTTCTAAAGTTTTCCACCAAGACTTTAATTAAAAAAAAGAATGAAGCAAGTGTGTTGAATCAAAGATAGACTTTATTAACAAGAAGCTATTAAAACAAAATGAGCTCTGGCCACTCCTCTTGTCGTTTCGGTCTCAAGGGGTGAAGGGTCCAAGAGTGCTTTTGATGGGCTGGTGCTGGAGTGCTTGTCTGATCCCCCACATCATCAGCTCCTCCAGAAGCGAATCAGCAGAAGCTCCCAGCCCCGAAGAGCGAAGCCCGTGCTACAGAAGCCCAGGCAGAACCAAAGTGAGGGCCAGGGGTGGAGGTGGCCTGTCCCCTTTTGCCAGGGCTGCAGAGATGGCTGAGGCTTCTGTTCTTCCCCATGTTGGTTGTGGGTTGCTGGGCTGGCAGGAGGCTGGCAGGAGGCTGGCAGGAAGGTTTTCAGGCAGTCACACTTACCAAGGCTGGCAGGCAGGCATGAACCAAGGCTGGCAAGGCAGGCAGGCACCAAGCCTGCAGGCAGACTGGCTGCAGCAAGGCTGGAGCGGCAGGCAGACAGCAAGGCGGGAAGGGGATGCTGCTAGGCAAGGCTGGAGAGGCAGACAGCAAGGCTGGCAGGGAGCGCTAGAAGGAGGCTGGCAGCAGGGCTTGCAGCAAAGCTTGCAGGCAGGCATGCAGGCAGGGCAGGCAAGGCTGTCAATCCGTACGGCAGCAGTCTTTCCTCTAATGGTTGACCTGTCCGAGATGCTTCCCTTTATATCCGCGGGCTATTGCAATGCATTCCTCCCCACATGCGCCAATTTAAACGCTAGGCATCCGTTAGGCTTCCGCTGTGCAGCTGCTAGGCTTCCGCCTGCAATCCGCCTTCATCCGCCTGTTGCATTCCGCTCTGCGATCGCTGTATCGTTTCCGCAATCCGCTTTTGCTTGAGGCCCCCCGGAAGCCCTGCGTAAATGTTACCATTCCGCTCTCACTGCTTCCATTTGCTGGGCTTCCGTTCCGCATCCGCTTTCCATTCGCTCTGCATCCTCCCCGTGTCGTTCCTTTCCGTGTTATCCGCTCTGGTTATGCAAAATTTTTTGCCACCTTGAGAGCCGTGATAACAACGGATGGAACATTTTTTCTCGCTCGCTGTGTCCTTTTTACAAACGTTTGCATCGTTGGGCAGTGTGACAGGGCCTTTATATTACTTTGTTTTTGGGACTGAATTTCCTTCATTTAAAGACTGTTTCTTGGGAGACGTTTTTTTCTCAAAAGCTGAAAGGAAATTGGACAATTGGGGGGCCAGTTGGACGGTACTAAAGGGGACTTTTCTTACTTATTGGCTGTGTTATTCTCTCTTT
>BHFT01015752.1:0-25608 GCA_004320025.1 Laticauda laticaudata | reverse complement strand
TATAAGCCGATCCCCAAATTTGGAAAAAAAAAAAGCGTTCTAAAGTCGGCTTATATACGAGTATATACGGTATATGGCCCATGTTCTGTTCACTTTCCACCTCACAGGTTTCTGGTGAATACCTGATAAGGACATTCATATCAAGTATTGGCCTGAGTCTGTCTGAATGGTTTTCACAGATACGTTTTAAAATGTAAAGCACATGTTAAATACTTACTTCGACAAGAAGAGAGAAATAGTGAACAGCAGGGCCACAAGTATAAAAAATATTCCCCAGACAACCTAAAACACAATTAAGTTTGAAAAACAGTTTAGCATGTTCTCAACAATGCATAGTTTGTTCTACTATTAGTTAATGACATAAATATGAGAAATTTGTTAGCAGGGCATTTTTCCTCACAATTAAAAATGCAGCACCTACAGTATTTCCAAAGCCTCTACTAATAACATCAGAAGCTACTCTGAATTCTGCAACATATATTTGCTCACACAAAACAAAACAATCAAAACTATAGAAATTCAAGACTGCAGTTGGAAATCAAGTTATAGGTTAACCTGAATTCCTCAATTCATTTTCTGAAAAAAATTGTCCACATATAGCACAAATTAATTTGTACAGTTGATTATTTAGAGGAAGATCAGCTCAAATGATAATGCACATTTAAATCTTTCTAAAAAGTGGGTAGAACAACTAAAGCACATGTTTATGTATATTTATTGATTACTCTAGCATGTGTAAACCATCTAGTCCATAAAGTCTTTTTTTGTTGGCTCCGTCGATCTCGGGAGATCATGGAAAATTCGCGTCATGGAAATGGCCTCTCCAGGACGCGAGCCTGGGCAGAATATATGGAGGACCTGAGAATGCCCAGTCCCATAAAGTCTTAGACCACAGATAAAACACATAAATACATGTTCATATTAGGTGCCATTTCCACAAGTGAGAAAAATTATTTAGACATAATTGCTGCCTAGTGAACTGACTTCATTTTTTTTTAAAGGAAGTCTTTAAATAATTAAAGCAGCAAGATCAGAGCTCACTGCAAGGCTGGGGTTTTAATGTGACTGTACATGCTGCAAGAGAGAATTATATAAATTTAACTAATTTAGAATAATTTATTATTCTGTATTATGATCCCACTTGTGCTTTAATATTTTTAATTTAAAAATAGATTCAATTTTAATGATTCTCATTGTTCACAACAATATAAAGCCCATTTAAATACTGTATTGTTTATGTCATAGCTGTTGCAGCTACAAGATTACTGCTGATTAGCTACTAGAACATCATTACACCATTATTTACAAATACTTGATTCAAATTTTTGAGTCTGAACTTTATACTGAATAAATGCAAGAGGCCTTGACAAGTGCAGAGTGCTAAACAAGTTCTCAGCTCTTTGGAAATATATACATTTGATCTGCACATTGCAAAGTAATCTTCATAAGCTACATATAACTTTCACTATAAACAAATTAATTTTATAACAAAACAAGCCTCTTTTTGGTGGAAATTTAGTCCCAATACAAGACTGAACTTTGCTACCTAACATTCCTATTACAAAGTAATGGTGTATTTTCAGCATCATTTGGGTGCAATTCTTTTTATGGGAAGGTAAAATCCCTAGTGCCTTAGCTTTTGTTTCTACATTTTGTTGGTATCTTTCCTTTTTCCACATTCATACCCTGATAGTTTTCTAACACTAAATTGAATTTGTAGCTTATTTGTTCATCCTTCAAATCTGTTCACACATTTCTCTTTTTGTCTACCTGTTTTACCTTGATCCATTATTTATCCAATTGTAATAGTAACTTAAACCATAAATCTCTCTCCAATTTCAAAGTTAGTCTGTGTGCTTGCTAAATGGAATGTGACCCCATGGCACTACACAACTGTATGAGACTCTACTCCCAGCATATTTAAAGGGAGCCATAGTTCCAAGTAAATCAACAAACAAAATAAGAATCAAACTGATGTGTGCTCTCATTTAATACTCTGTATTAGAATTCCCCCATTCTCCACATCTCAATTTTAGCTGCAGTTCTGAACCATAATATATTTTAACAATAAAGACATGGAAATATAGAAAAAGGAAATCTATTTATATTGTATATGTACTGATTTAGCCAGCTCAAAAGAATTTTTCCACGCATGATTTTTTCCATTATAAAATACTACAATTATTGGACATCCTAATTTAGCTTAGAGTAATTCACCAAACATTCTTTTATTTCCTTACACCTAAAGAAGTGAATATTTTTCATAAATGAGGGGTGGATTTTTGTTTTTGCTTTTTCTTTTGCAATTTTGCAAATTTGACAGTTGTCCAAATTTGAATTAGCAGAAGCTATCTCTAATCTGTCTTCTAAAGAACTGTATCAGGACTATGCAAAACATCCCAATGAATGGGTTGCTTGAAGCAACAAGGCTCCCTCCCTGCTTCTAAACAGCAATTCAGAGTGAGGCAAAGCATTCCAGTCCAGCACTCTCTCAGATGCCCAGCCAGCATCCAACATCTTTTGCAGTTGCTTATGTAAACATTTATGTTTACAGAATAGGCAGTGTTCACATTTATGAAATACAATAGTTTGGATTAAACCTAAGAGGCTGAACTCCCCAGCAGGATTTTCAAACCATTATTATATATCCTTGGCATAGCCATTTATTTTTCCACTCAGTTTACTTTCAAAACATTTTGTTGATTAATTTTAGTGGAAAAATATATTGCTTACTGACACATCAAACTCAAAGTATATTTGCTCATAAGGTCTAAGCAATAGAGTTTTTTTTAAAAGCCCTCAAAAACAATGTTTCTGCTTTCTCTCACATTGTAGAACCAGCAGAGCCATTCTGATCTTCTGAGTCGAGTCTGTCTCCAATAATATGAACATTTTATGTTATATTGGTAGGACATCAATATCTTTTAGTACGAACATAAAGTTTTCTTATAATACAAAATGAGGGTCTTTACTTTTAGGGGTCTCATGGCACCACAGAATTTTGTCCAGAAACTTTTCTCAATGTACTCCAGGCGCCGTTCTCTTTTGTGAAGGCTTCTTAGTTTGTCTTCAAGTTGTTGCAGCATTTGCCTGTCTCGAAGTGGTAAAGGCCGGCCATCTCTGCACTAGTAAGAAGAATCGTAAGTAAAAGTGCAACATTTATATATTATACTACAATGTTTTTGTTTAATTCCAATCATTACTTGTGGAAAATGAATTCTAATTTCATTTCAGTGTATTTTTTAATCTTTTTAAAAACTAAGAACTCGTTTCTGAAGGGATGGGCTTTCCAATTCAAATTACTATAAATGAAATATCACGCCAAACTCTGAGAATTTCATTTCTAACCTTAATACAAACTCCATATAAACAAACAAAAACTCATAGAATGAGCAGAATATAAATTAATAATACAAAGAACCATATATACCAGAGTAGTAACTTTTAACAATTATTAAAGTTGTCAGGAAATTATATACTTTATTGAGCTACTAAAAATGTGAATGAATGCAAATGAAATCTTATATATGAATGCTGTATAAAGCATTACTTTATACCATATTTATATATTTATATTTATATATAACATTTATATAAATTTATATATTTATATTTATACTATATATACCTATATTACTGTATAAAGAAATAAAATCCTACTTTAACATACATTGCATTTTTCAGCTGTCCAAATTTTAAACTAATAATGAAAGTTAAATAATCTTAGAAAAATCATGGAACTAAAATCATGTTTAATGTTTAAAAGTAGCATCAAACCTTTGATTTAATTCTTTGAATATTTTGCTCAACATCTTCAATATCTTCAGTGTTTTCCAAGCGCTCATAACTAGCATTTCTTGTGCCTTTTATAAGGTTGAGAGGCAAAGCAGACATACCATAAGCCTGGAGAAAAATGAAACAGAGCATTAACTGAACCAGCATTTCTAAATGATCGCTGTAATTGGTGCAAAATCAATTTTAGTTTTAGTGTTAAAATGTTCAGTCATATTCTTTTATGACCATTTTGTACCAAATACTCACAAAACATAGACAGTTTCTGAACCCATCTCTCCTTACCAGGAAGAAGAGTAAAGTACAGGATACCGAATTCACCCAAAATACTGGCAAAAATTTGGATATTTAAAAAAAAGGAAGATCCAACCTGGAACTAAAGAAGAATTGCTGACAATGACAGCATTTAATAAATGGATCACCGTGCTTCCCAGAATTGTGGGTATTCCATCACTGGGGGTTTTCAAGAAAAAATTGGGCAATCATTTGGAATGATGAAATTGGAATGATATAAAGTATCTTGCTTTCAGCAGGGGGTTTAAACAGAAGACAATTATCCAGCATGTATTGGGAATAATGTCTCATGTTCCCTTAGCCTTTTCTAAACACAGCTTGAATACCTGACATTCCTTTTCCATATAGGGCTCTAAACTGTGCTGGATAATCCTAAACATAGTTTTGCTAGTGTATGAAATTAAGGATACTGTATAATAGTTTGCACACTTTATTACATTTCCTTTGATACTAGTCTATGGATTGACTTATTCCAATTGGTTGGCTACTATGTCATTCTTCAGACAGATTTGCTGGCATAGTTTAGTTAGAACCTTGAGTTATTCTTCTTCTGTTGCTTGCCATATTTCAATGGGTATTCCATCAGTTCCTATAGTCTTCAACTTGGTAATGACTGGAGTCAGGGATGGGCTGCTGGGGGTTCGCAGAGGTTTGGGAGAGCCCCTAAGATTCTGTGCAATTCACAGACCCCCCAAATTCCACTCCTGGCTGCCCCACCCCCACCCCACCCAGTCCTTCCCTGGAGTCTCCACATGGCCTGTTTTGGATGCAAGTAAGTGCAGGGCTTGCATGGAGGTTTGGGGAGGGTGAAAAATGGGCCAGTTTCTGGCTTCCAGACAGCCTCCAGAGCCCGGGGAAGCCATTTTCGCCCTCCCAGAGGCTCGAGGGAAACCTCTGAAGCCCAGAGAGGGCAACCCCCCTGCCATGGTGCAGGAGGCTGACTAGGCCATGCCCACCATGGCCACACCCACCCAGCAACTGGGCAAAGAACCCTTTGCTAAAATTTTTGAAGCCCACCTGACTGGAGTGCTGATCTATGGTAACGTTTAGCACTAATGATTCTTGCAAGTAAAGAATATCTTCTAAGGTATCTTAGATCGCCCTCTCCCTCCCTCTCTCTCCCCCTCACACACATTTATTATTGAAAGTATCTCTTAATAGTACAAAAATATTGCTCCTCAAAATAAAAAAAGAAGATTAAAATGGCAATCACAACATACAACAGCAATATTCACAAAGAGCCTCAGAAAATAATGTAATTTTGATTTGGCAGTTAAGCTCTATAATCAGAGCATCAGACAATCCTCTTTAGAGAGTTTGTTCCATAGCCAAAGCACTATCACACAGAAGATGTAATATCATATTAACACAGTGAAAGCATTTGGAGGCAAAAGTACCAAGAGACGATAACCCTTTAATGAAATTAACATGGAAGAAAGAGAACTATCAGCAATTCTGCAAAACCAGTCTATGCACCAATAAAATATAATAAAAATAGACATAAGAGATGAGGTAACATTTCTAAAATAAAACATAGGAAGTGATTAGAGATAACAATAGAAACTGCAGAAGTGACTGAGATTAAGTGACAAATGAAAGTTGTTTATACCCAGAAAGTCTTACAATTAAATGTAGGAAAACACCAGAAACAAAGAAGAAAGGACATCTAAAACACATACACCTTAGTGAAAAACAGAACTGGAGAAAAGAAACCTGCAGCAGTTACTAAAAAGAAACTCCAAACCAAGAACAAATTAATAAACTTTGAATGTGTATTAACAGAAAAAAAAACTCAAAATAAGCACAATCCAATTTATAAATGTTTTGGAACAGACAATACTATCACCAGTGGTTCTCAATCTGTGGGTCTGCAGACCCATGTGGGGCCATGATATTATCACAGGGGGTCCACAAAGGCTTGAAGAAATGTTATGATTTAAATCTTAAGTCTTAGGAGCCCTTGAGCATGATCCATGGCCACAAAACATGTTTCAAGGGGGTCCGTGATGAAGAAAAGATTGAGAGCCACTGCTGTAACTATTTACTCAATGCTTCGCAGAACATTTATTTATTTGAAATAAAAATGAGCAAATTTAACAGCATCGCTGAAATATACAGTCAGCATGTTTCCCTGGAAGATATTCTATTCCCACCATACTGTTTTTTAAACCCCAGGTCAGAGTACATTTCTGTAGCTCACTGTCATGGCCTCATCAGATCCCGGTTTGGAGGAGAAGGAGGAAGAATAGAAAGATGATTAAGCTTCTAAATGGATAAAATTATATTATCAATAAATATTTCCAAGTGTCAGGTTTCCAAGTGATGAAATCCATTTTAAAAAGAAAAGCACAAAGTCCATCTTCCAAGACAATTTCTTTTATTTAGGAAAGCATCAAATTGGCAAAGTCCATGGTATTTTTTGGATCTGACAGAACCCAGAATTACCCCACATAGTAGAAGTTAGAAACAATTCTCCAAAAGTCATATTCTCCAATAGAAGTAATTCAACATTGCTTGATATCATAAATCTCCACCTCCAGTGTCTAGGCATGGATAGCTTGGGTTCCCATGGGAAGAATGATCACCGAGCCTAAAAACTCTATCTCTACTCCTCCCCCGTCAGGAATGTGGCAAGCCCGAAACCCTTTCCCCATAACTGCCAAAGAAAGTAAGAAAAAGAATATATATTATATTATATATTAACTAAAATGGCTACACATATGTCAATACCGGGCTTGACAAATATCCCATAAAACTAAAATCTTAGTAATTTTCAAGTCTTGAAACAGAATGATAGCAATTTTCCTGAAGAATAATGGAAAAAATTGTTAAAAAATAATCTGTAAACTGCTCAAAATTGCTGGGAGTTGAGCATTGTATAAATAACAACAACAAGAAGAAGACTCTGTTTCTACTGTATTCAGCATTACTGCCCATCAGACTTTAGAAGCTATGAAAATCATCCTTTCCAATGGGAAGTGAAAGTTTGAATTAGGTGATCTTATGGAATACTGCTGCAGATGCAATTAGCTGTCAACTAATTTGGGAAAGCCCTCAAATTATTTTATTTTGGAGGCCTTTGGGCATAGAGTGATTACAAGCATTTCCCTTTTTTGCTTTTCTTCTATGATCTTGTTCTACAAATATTCCTTGACTTATGACCACAACCGAGCCAGGAATTTTGGATGTTAAGTCATTGAGGCTGTTGAATAGATTGCTATGTTACCAGACTTAATCCATAAAATGGATCAGATACTCAATAAACAAATCCAGCATGTCCAGTGTGTTCTTTGCTTTCTTCTGCCAGAAAAGAACAAAAAGGTCGCAAACCATCATCATGTGACTGCGGGACACTGCAACTGGTCAAAATGCGAACCAGTTGCCAAGCACCAAAAATGCAATCACATAACAGATGTGAACAGGTGCAGCAGATGTAACTTTGAAGATGGATCACAAATAGCCTTTTTTTTAGTCCATCATAACTTCAAACAGTAGTTAAGAGGCCAGTCATCAAGTAAGCACAGTCTATACCTTTGTATGGTTGATCTTTTAACAATATCCATGCTGTTAATTTGTATATGTATGCTGTCAATTCTTTGAGGCAAGCAAGATCAAGAAACAGGAACAGCGGGGATTCTCAGACTGCTATTTATTATAGCAAGATAGAATCTTGAAAGCCTCTCAGAGGTTCTGTCTGCCTTATTTTGTACCAAACAAAATCAAGATGGGTTACTTTGAAATTTCTTATGCTTTCATCTTCTCAGGACTGAATAATCTTTTCTGAAAGTCACTCTTAACAGTTCACTCATCACTTTCCCATTCTCAAGGCCATCGCTATTCTAGCTAGCTAACTAAATAAATATATAAATCTTTTCATTCCATTCTTCTCCTGCAGATTACATATATTTCCTGATTCTAAAAACAGCAACATATCAAATAAATTCCAAAAGAAAATAACTAGGACTCCAAGTACATGGGGAAATAAAACTATGTTACCCATTTACAGTGTGGGACACCTCACAATAGGAATGGCTCAGGGGCAGGATCTTTTTTATTTCCTACTACAGAAAATCTTCCTTTAGCGACTGTCTTGTTTCGCAACTGTATGCATTTACAACTGTGACGAAAAGGTAACTTTTCCTTGCATTTATTACAGGCCTATAAAGTAAAGGACAATTGAGTTAAGCTCATAAGCACAGCTGGGGTTTTCCTTAGCAATCACTTCACTCAATAACCAAGTTGTTTGTCCCAATTGTGATCACTAAATGAGGACTTAAGGCAGAAGCTTTTAAACTAGGAAAATATTTTAGCCAACATGCTGAGATCAATTGTAAGAATGCTAAGATATACAAAAGCAGCAATCCAACTCCATATCCTCCTCTTTAACACAGTGCCTTAGAAATGGCATCAAATATTTGCTGACTGTACTATGGAGTCAGGATAATACATCACAATTACACAATTCATTTTAATATCCTTCTCTCTCTGGATACTAAATTTTGAGAACATCCAATAGTCGTATATAATCATTTCAAAACAACTATGAACTAGATTTATGAAGTCCTTTTAGAAAAATCCATGTGGGTAGTCCTAAACTTACAACCACATCTGGGACCAAATTCTGTCCTAAGTTATTACATAATCAGATCTGATTTTATAACTATTTTTGCATTGGTCATAACAGTAAATCCACCTTAACCAAGGGCTTTTTTTGCTGGAAACCAGCAAAACCCATCACAAATTGTGATCGTGTGACTGAGGGACGCAACTTGGTTGTAAATGTGAGCCAGTTGCCAAGTGTCAAATTGCAATCATGTGACCCTGAGCACTGCAACAAATTCAGGTCATAATTGAATTTTTTAGAAGCTGTGATTAATTTGAACTGTTATTAGGTGAACTTTCGTAATCAAGGACTACCTTACTATCTAAATCTTTAAAAGCATCTGTTTGATATTTAAACATTGTAAATTACTTTCACATTAAAATTTGTTCAACAATGCATCAATCATGTGGATTCCTTGTTCCTAATTTATATTGTCCTTTGCACAATTCCTAATTATGGTATAAGGACTTTCTAAACAAATTTGGTCCCTGATAGTAGGAAAGAAAATTTTGTTGCACAGCTTCTGCTTATATAGTAAAAGCTGTAATTGTTTTAAGTCCTGAGTAGTTTTAAAAGGAAAAATATTAAGCTTTGTAAAAGAAATATTGGAGCCATGAGACAGAGTTTGGTCTAGTGGTAAAACTGTGTGACCATGAGTTCTCGTCCCACTTTAGGCCTGAAAGCTAGCTGGGTGACTTTGGACCAGTATCACTCTCCCTCAGCCCAACACACCTCACAAGGTTGTTATTGTTAGGAAAACAGAAGAAGGGTGGAGCATTAGGTATGTTCATTGCCTTGAATTACTTATAAAAATAATAAAGGTGAAATAAAAATGAATTAGTGTGGAATCCATTGCTCTTGTTATAAATGTTATCTTTGATTCCTAAAGTATACACCAGAAAACATAAATGTTAGGGGGACAACAGTTCAATAACATCCAAAGGGCTAAAAATGCATCATTCTTATTCTAGATCTTCTCTTTTAAAGAATTATATCATTATAATTCTGACTTCGTTAACCTAAAACTGAGAACTTGCAAAATAAGTTTAGGGAACATTAGATTTGCAGCTTAAATCACTTGTTATGCCTCAACTTCAACAATACTGAATTTGATCCTGAATTAATAAGGGGCAATGTTCAAAATGTTGAAAAATGAAGCCAGCCTTCAATGGAGGTAAGACCAAAAAGAAGTTGCTCACCGTATAGGTAATAGCTGCCACCATTCCTATAAGGGTCAAAGAACTTATGGAGAAAGAGAGGGCAGCTAAACCATCTGCAAGGAAAAAAATACAATTGTTTTGCTAAAATGTATACAATCAAAGAAAATGAAATGAGTGCAATCCAGTATCACAGGGAACAATAAAGTATCAAAAATTGGCAGTGTAAATAACTGTTAAAAGCAGAACAGAATATCAAATCTCATTTACCATCCACTCATTTACCAACCACTCCCCTGCTCTCAAATTGTGTTAAAATTGATGTTTGCATTGATTTAAACCCTCAATTCAAGCAGTGAGGAACTGGTGACCATCCAGACCTTGTCAGATTACAGTACCCATTATTTTTGATCTGTGGCTAGACAGTGCTAAGTTAAAATGCTACAAAATTGGGTAGGTCACTCATCCTCAATTACTGTTTACTAAAGAAATAATGATGTCACTAATAATACTTTTGGCTTAAGCTCCTGTGCGCATTGGCCCACATTCAATACATCTGTTAATTTTGGAGTGTTTGTACTTTTTCTACTAAGATTTCTAAGTTTTATCACTCAAATATATCCATTGTTTCTTCACTGGGAGTATGCTACCTGGAAGGGCTAAAATCTCAAAGACAAAAAATAGTGTACTTTAAATAAAGCATATAATCTGAGGGTATTTAGTCCAGCTCCATGATTATTGCACTATAACTCCAAATACCCCACTAACTGTTCAGCTTCTCAGTTAATAATTCTAGCAGAGCAGAACCAACACTCCATGAGGTATTTTATCACAGATCAACAGCTGTCTGTTGGAATGTTATACGTTCAGCAGTGAAATAACATTGGGCCAAAATACTGACATCCTTAATTTAGCTCCTTAATCAAACTTTAGAGCTCTCCAGTTGTTATTTATATTAGTTCCTCAGAACCAACTACCATAAACACAATTTTTCTGCATATAGTAAAAGGTAAATGGTATCTAGGTCCTCAATACTGAAACTACACTTAATGGAATAGTTCTATACTACCCAGATTATTCCCTCATGATTAGCAGTTCATTAATTCACACACAAATGCAAGTTGCCTCAATCCAATGGAATTTAGAGTAAGAAAATACAAAATTATCCAACTGATTTACAAGGGAAAAAAAAATCTTACGGCTACTTCCAAGTTCTTCAAACAAAAGTTTTATTTTCTCCCATTCTGTTGAATTTTTCTTATTAGGAATATCCAGTGGAACAAAAGCTCTGTAATAGGAATAAATGAAACATATAAAATCAGTCTGTATGATTGTTCTAATAATACTGGCATGCTAAAGCAACTGCACTTAACTAAAAAAAATAGTAGCTAACTTCTTTACTTCATATAAGTGATATTTATTTTCTGATTTTACATATTATGCTTTAAAAATTAATGCAGTAGCTTGGGATGAGTCATGTGATTTTTGTGACAAACCAGAAATTCAAAGAAAGTAAACAAAGCAGGCAAATTAATTGTTCCAAGTAAAGCTTAACTCCTACAGATTTGATGGACCGGCTTGTGTGGTTTTCTTAGCAATAACACTGAAATGGCTTACCACTGCCACCTTCTGGTATTTTTTCAACTCTTTAGTCTAGCTTATAGAGCTCCATGTCTGGACTCTTCCCTTTTAAATGTTGATCAAGCCTGACCCTTCTTAGCTTATGAACCTGGGTAAGATCAACCAGGCACCGACATATGCTGAGACAACCAGCCAAATACAGAATGTGTAAGTACTGTATTTCGGTACAGCATGCCTAACATGAACGTATGCTAAATTCAAAAGTATGCAAAAGAGAACTGAATTCACAACTATTTGCTTCTAAAATAATTTTAAGCTTTAAAATTATTTAATTTTATTATTTAATAATAATAAAATATTATTTATTTTATTATTTATTTAAAATTATTTAAGCTTAAATATTTTTTTTCATTCAAAATTTACTAATGTGTACTGCATTTGTTTCCACAGAAAACTCCAAGGGTTACACAAGAATGTTAGCCGCAGTGGCGTAGTGATTAGAATGAAGTACTACAGCCTACTTCTGCTGACTGAGGGTGTCGTGCCACTATCTGAGTCTGATTCCAAGGGGGAGGCCAAGCAGTTGATAGGGAGTGGGAGTGTGGCTCCGTTGGCTCTGGAAGAAACTGGGGAAGGGCACAGTCTCGCTGGGCAGAGCCAGAGGAGAGGTAGAACAAGGCAGAGGGAATTCAGAGGAAGATCCAGGCCCACCCTCTCTTCATCCTAGGGCATGCAGGGAGGAATGGAGAAGGGTGCAATGTGAGTTGCGTGGCTTACAGGGGAGAAAAGGGCCCTGATCCTCTTCATTAGCTGCAGCTGGGAAGATTATAAAGCATTGTAAAGCAGTATATAAGTCTAAGTGCTATTGCTACTTTTCCATACCTTTTAAGTAACCCAAATGTTGATAAAGGATCAACAGGAAAAATATTTTAATTGTGTTTTCCATTATTCTCACAATCAATTAGTGATTAATCAGTCTCACAAGATAAATCAAATGGGTTATTGGGGAAGAATCACAAGAGTGCATGTGTTTATGGAGATTCTCAGTCATCCAAGCTAGTTAAAATATTTAAATTAATAAATATATTCTATCTTGTTCTATATATATATATATATATATATATAAAAACACAAGATGAACTTTCTCCAGTAAGGATGAAAAATAAACCTGGAATAGTATTGAGATAAAATAAATCTTAGTAAATAATATCAGACATTTTATTGCTACTTTTATTATAGTATATCTTGGAATAGTTGACTAGAAATTGGCTTCAATCTTCTCCAAATTTCTGGAGGCAACTATCTGTTAAAAATTAGAAAATGAAAAGTAATATGCTACATTACAACACAGGTATTTTATGTCAAAGAAACAGGTATGCATTTATACCACACTGAAAAGAAGTATTTTATCAGTGTCTTCAAATATGCATGCAGCTTATAATAAACTAAAAGCTTTATTCTACCATATTTTAATAAAATAAAGTCTCAATAATATTGGGCTCAAGTTAAAGATTTATAGCAAAAGAGCAGTGTATGTAGGCTTAAGGAGAAGCAAACCATTCTGACAAGTAACAAACACTTTAAGAAAATGGCAATAAACCATTTATCCATGCTTGTTTCTTTTAAGATTACATTTTATTTTAAATTAGTAAATTAGGCCTATAAAAATAGTGAATTTTCATCGAGAAATACAATTCCTGGCACTGTCATTTAAAATAAATTGTGCAGCTAAATTCAACTTCAAGTGATTTAGGGCAGTGGTTGCCAACAAGTGAGCCGGGGACCACTGGTGGCCTGTGAAAAATTTTTGATGGTTTGCAGAGAAATGTTACACCCAAAGCACTACCCAAAGCAATGAATCCAGGCTGTGTGGGGACACAAGGCTGTGCCGCTCACATTGCCCATGGAAGCACAAGGATTGCATCGCTTGCACTGCGAACAACATGAGGTAGTGAGGGGAGGAAGAAAAGGGTGGAGGGGGGGAACTTGCCCCACTAGTCCCACGCACCTTGCCTGGCCACTGGATTGCTTCTTTCCGCTTCTTTCTCCTTCTGCTTTTGGCTCCATGCAAAGCAGCAAAAGTCTTTCTCTCCCAAATTCCGCCAGAAATGAGTCTTTGGGACCCTGCAAAGCATCCTGCTCCAAGAGACTGTGCAGGTGCAACAAGTCTCACAAAGACTGGCAGTTTGGGGGAGAGACAGAAACACTTCTGCTGTTTCTGCTGCTTCCCCTGCATGAAACCAAAAGTCTCTCTCCCCCCCCCACCCCCAGAATGGAGCTGGAAACAGTATCCTGCGATCCCAAATAAAGAATGATCAATTGGTAGGAAAACGGGTTGGGGAATTTTCCTGCAGACTTTTTTTGGAATTTTCCCAGGGTCTCGGGTCCATGAGATTTAAAATTATGAGTTTGGTGGTCCCTGAGACCCAAAAGGCTGGCAACCCCGATTTAGGGGAAAGGAGGCAGAGGTAATGTTGAGAAAGAAAGGTTACAAATGGAAAACAGAAATAGATTTCTACAACATTCCATTTTGAGGGAATTTAAATAAAAGTTTGATTTAGAAGAAATTTCGTTCAATGTGTAATTGTAGGAGATGATCAGGCTGAGCTCGAGGGAGGGGTCAAACATGTCATAAGCCATGAGTCCCTTTTGTGCCCACAAAAGATCTAGTCCAGCCCACCTTGAATGTCTGTCTCTCTTATCTCCACACATTTCCCTCAACAGTCAGTTGACCAGATTCTTATACAGAGCTTAAGCTTAAATCTTCATACTCATTTGAACTGCCTGAATTTCCTTATTTCCTGAGCACTTGACAACAATCTTAATAAGAATATGCAGACACTTTTATAATCGTTGTCAATATTCTAATGGTTTCACAGAACATCTCATATCTAACCTTTCTAAATCTCAAAAAATAATAGATCAATTTCAAACCTTTAGTTTCTAAAAGCTAACTTTTTAACAGCACAGAGAAATGTTGATCTCTCATCCTTTTCATGAAATGATTGTAGTAAACTATTTTAATAAAAATTATTGGATTCTCATAGAACTCAAATATAAAAAATATTACATTTATCAAGCAAAAATGTATTACCTTTGAATTTTTATTATTTAAATATCAATTTTCTCAGCTAAAAAGACAAATAATGAGTGACTATAGAGATCAAGGTAACAATAAATATTCATCAAATTCAAGATATGTATTAGTGAAGAGATTGGAGACAGTGACATTTGTGTGGAGCTTGCACTATATTTAATTAATCTGGGCAAAAGATTGCAGCTTCATAGAATAATCTTTCAAGTCTCATACATGATTTATTATTTTAGAATCAACAAAAAATATTTGTATATTTTAGGCTGAACAGGAGATAAACTGTCCTGTTTTACATTCTAATCAAAATGTTACCTACATGTAATTCCTAAATAGTTGGCCAGGGCAAAAATCAAAATCTAATGGTCACTTTATGTTCCCTCAAAAAACAAATCATTAGCATGAATACCCAATTCTAATTAATTTGCTTTATATCAAGCCATACATTACTCTACTTTGAAAACTCTCAACTCTTAAGGGCAAGCATAAGTCTGATGCAACAGTTCAGTGAAAACTGAATAAACACCTAAAACAACAATGGATAAGAACAGTGTCAGCCATATTCCTGTAGTATATTTCAAAAACTGATGAAAAAAACTGTGAAGCAGGAAAAGTTCTTGAAGAATTCCAAGATTTTCCTTCAGTTCTGTTTCAAGGACATAGTACTTTTCTCTTCAATCGGAGAACAGTGTAAAAGCTCAACTGTACCTCACCATCATAACACAACTCCAAACTTTCCTTGAAATTGTATTTATTTCCAACCTTTTACAGTATTTATTTCCACCTTCAAAATGAGAGGTAAGAATCCATCAACCATCAAAAACACCAGGATGGAGAACAGATCAATTTTCACTGTGTTTGCGGTTCCTTTGTAGTCTCAAACAAGAACCATTTAACAAAAGTATGATCCATTCATAATTATGTAAGACATTGTCAATAGGATTAAACAATGTACACAGTAGAACTTCTGGTCATGAATGCTTCTGACAACGACCAAATAGAGTTCCAACCAAAAAATTCACAAAAGTTTTGAATCTAGTGATGAACACATACTCAGGAGACAATCAAACATGACCCCTGACCCAGAAATTCCTGAAGAAAGCAACAGAAAATGAAGAATTCACCAAAGTTGTGGAACAAATTATGGTTGTGACCAGAAGTTCTACTGTACTTGCTGATGTTTATAAGAACTAATTTGGAAACTAAAAGGGTAGTTAAATAAACCATACTATTGTAACCTATGCATATTTATGTATACATATGCATAATGCTTACCCAATCATTAGAAGAACTGTACAAACCAGAAGGAATCCTAGTGTATACTTGACTGCAATTTTAACCTGCTGTAAAAATAAGAAACCAATATGAAGAAACAGCTGCTAATTATGATTTTAAAGGATTTCCCTGAATATATATTAAAGTCAATTTTATGCAATGATTCTAATATTCCATATCCTATTCAACAGAAAAATATCCAATATTCATTAACCCTGTTTTATTAACTGTACCAAATGCCCCCAATTTTATTCCTATGTAATCTGTCATTTTCACATTAAAATTAAAGCTTTTTAAATCTGAATCAGGGATCTAAAATATTTTGCAAAATCACAGACATCTATAATATATTGATGGATGGCAATTCATTAGTCAAACAAATTTCTGAATACTTTCCATTAAATAGAACAGAGACATATTATAAAGTGACTTTTTCCCAGAGTTAATTCTATAACGAATATTTTTGTTCACTAAGTTCTGGCATCATTGTTGGAAAAGTTCTGACATTTTTTCCTATAGGAAGAGATAGCTGCTTTCAGAAAGATGATCAAGGAAGAAGGATCAAAGAACAAATCTTTGAGAAAGGTAAGAAGAGAACAGAAGAACAAATTATGTATAAAAGGTAGCCAATATTGATATGGTCCCCCATATATTTTCCCTTTTATTATTAAAGCTTAGGTAGATTGTTGAAAAAAAGCATGGTAAATGCACCATGTCTACATAAAAACCTTTAATGGTAAGCCTAATGTATCATTTTCCTACAAGGAAATGATAACATTTTTTAAGGACATATACCACAGCTATTTCCGTGATGTGATTCTTCTCATAGAAAAATCAGATGGCTTTCTGTGGTCTGGATTCAGAACAGGTGAGGGTTCAGCAGCCAATATCTAGAATATGGCAGGAAGATGAGGGTGTATGTTATCGTGCTATTGGGGACCGGTCACCCTGTTTGGCCCCATCTGTCAGAGAGGTCTACAAGGAAACTAAAGAGAGTAGAGAGAAGAAAGAATTATGTTGCTAGATTTGGGTAACCTGAGGAACCATCTCTCCCCAATGGGATTGGCCCACCACACTGCAGTAACAGAAGGGATATGCTGTGGACATTGTTGATCAAGGAATCTTTTCTGCCCTTGCTCCACACTCTGGAACAGTGTGTCCCTTGCAGTGAGATCTGCTCAGAAGGGCCTCAAAACCTACCTCTGCCAACTAGCCTGGGTTCTGACGGTGGCATTTCATACTCGAGGTGGTCAGTGAATTAAGAGATGAATCTAGTTTTACATATTGTAATGTATATTGGTTCCTTCCTTAGCTATCCTTGTTCATTTTAATGTTAATACTTATCATTTTAATGTTTTATATTATGTTTTCTATCTTCTTGTAAGGCAACAGACACCTGATGGCGAAATGGATGTCATACAGATTTAATAAATGATTGGATGGATGGATAGACAGATGGATGAACTCCTGGCCTTTGAAAAGCTAGATGAGTGTTGGGTGTGCAGACTAGCTGAGCATAAAACTAGAAAAGTATTCATCTCTTTGCATAGAAAGAATGTTAGAATTTTTATAGCCCTATCACTTGAACATGTGGGAAGGATCTGTCCTCTGTGGAATGCCTTTCTATTGGAAAAATGTAGGTTTTCATAATATGTTCCTCAATATTTTTGTCTACATAGAGAAGCTATTTTATTTCAAGATCTGTTAAGCCCCATTCTCTGGTTTAGTCTCTGCACATTTTTTATTTAAAATAATGTTTCACTCCACTATATCATCAGGGAAATTATGGTTCCCTTTCTTGGCTACTGTTGTCAAGTTGGAAAGTAACATTTAATGCCAGGAATTATTCTCATTTATTTTACAGTCACACTAATAAAATCCTTTCAAATCTAGTTTCTAGAGAAGAACAAAATCAAACCACGATATAGTGTTAACAGCTTCCATTTATAAAATAGGAAAAAAAAGAATTTTGAGAATTGTGATTATAGACAAATGTTAAGTAGTTTACTATATTATAGTGAACCTCAGTTTTACAGATATCAATTTAATAGATTAAAATCTGCTGGATGTTATCTTTTTCCAAATTTTAGGCAAAAGCAGACTTTGTCCCAAGCAAAGCATGTTATTTGAAAAATCAGTCTAGAAAATATTAGTCATTCACTGTAATTAGTAGGGCAGATTTTCATGTACAAGTGTAGCTTGAATTCATCCTCCACTTAATGAATATTCAGCTTTAATTAAAACCTCTTCCCTTATTAGTAAGATTAAGATTTACTGTAAAGTTTGTCTCCAATGCTGCCTTGACTGGCACATTTGGCAAAAAGAAAAAAGGAGTTATTATTTTAAGAGGCTATAAGTATCATATTGCAATAAAGCTATGGTGTTAATTCTAGTTATATATAAATATATAAGCATTTTTAAACAGTGCATTTCACTCTGAGATAATGACTTAGGGAACCTGGCCCAAACCCCAGCACTTTTACCAATTTTGATCATAAATGTCACATTTAGGAGCATTTTATTTTCATTTAATTTTCTGAACAGATTTAAGAAATCTACAGCAGTGGGCACAAGGCAAAAATGTACCTTAGTGATGTAGCATATGCTTTGCATAGAGAAAGAATCAGATAATCCTGACATAACAGTTAAAAGGATAAGTAAAAGCAAAAGCCCCAGTATGATTCTACACCCCCTTCCTCCCGAAAAGCTTGTCAAAGCAGATTATATTGAACTAAACAGAGCTATATGAGGCAGCTCTCTGTGCTCCCAATAAGGATATTCAAAGGGGGAAGGACCCACAGCATCAGTTTATATAAGACAACATTATTTCTTTTCACCATGATAAAATTTTTAATGTTTCAACTACCACTGGAATGAAGAAATCAAACCCTTCTTATTCACCCGGCATATCCAACCGAGAAACTGACAGCAGTATAAGCATCTTACCAAACATGCATTGCCATCATCTTCATCTTTCTCCTCATAGTAGAAGTAAACAAATGGGATCCATAAAAATACACAGAATAATATGATGGAGTAAAGGGCTAGAATGAAAGAATGAAAAAACAGGGACATTCTGAAACAAAACAATTCACAAAATGAGTACGTTAAATTCATGTTTACTACAACGTAATAAAGCAGGGGTACCAAGCAAAGTAGAATCCTGTTGAAGTTAGGTCTCTCTAGTTTCAATGTACAAACTATTAGAATTTGTGTTATGTCATTAATATATACAAGCTTTACAAATTGTCCAAAAAACAAAGATTTCTTCTATAAAGTAAAGGAATAGTGACACTTTCATAAGTATGGTTAGTCTTCCATTTACAAATATAATTGAGTTTGGAATGTTGCTAATTTCAAAGAGAGGGTCAAACGAGAGGGTCCAAGAATGTTGCTCCTACAAAGACAAGAGGGTCAAACTATTTTCCAAAGCACCAAAAGGCGAGACAAGAAACAATGGATGGAAATAACCAAGGAGAAAAGCAACCTAGAACAAAGGAGAAAATTCCTAATGGTTAGAGAAATCAATGGAATAGCTTTCTTCAGAAGTTGTGGGTGCTCCATCACTGGAGGCTTTCAAAGAGACCGGACAACCATTGTCTGAAATGGTGTAGGGTCTCCTGCTTGAGCAGGTGATTGAACCAGGAGACCTCCAAGGTCCCTTCCAACCCTCCATGTTCTATATTCAATATAATTTTAATGGGTCTCATTGTTAGCCTGTATTTTTTTGAAGACTTGAATTTATACCTGATAGTTTTATAGTGTTTGTTATATATGAGCTGTCTGGAAATCTTGGATTCAGACGGGATGCAAATGTTGTAATAAATAAATCATTTAACAAAAAGATTTGTAAGTTAAAAAATCTCTATATAATTACACAGCAGTTCATGAATACATCCAGAGATGGGACAAAGCATGTATTCATCTACATTCATTTTGGTTTATCTCTTAAAGATTCTTTAAAATTGATACTTGTTTCATATAAAGCACAGTGTCAAGCTGTCTTGATAAAATAAGATTTAATTAATTAGATTCAGCTGTCATTCAAAAAAATGTTATTTAACTGACAGAATATTTTATGTAACTTTGTTAAGCCTTTGAAGGCTCACAAAGAATACATACAAGTCTTGGTTCATATACAAAGTTATTATTTATTTTAATTACAATTTGTGCAATAAATCACAATAGATGGTTCATAGGTCATGTTAAAATCTTATTCATGATTAACAAACTATGATGGTTGAATTTATATAAATAACTAAGCCAAAAATAAACAAGCTACATTGTGGTTTGAATAAGATGCAAGTCCAGTCTGAATATATATGGAACTTAGGTAATGAAATATATTCTTTGTTTTTTTTCAACTCTTCAATCAAATGTTCAGAAAAAAAGCTGTTTAGGAAATCATACCACTTGTTTTTAGTTAGAATTCACTAAAAAAAATCACTCATACTTACCACAGATTCTTCATGGCTTTTATACTAGTGATCAAATTTAATTCCAACTCTATTACATTTACCTTGTCAACCTTAATGAATTCTGAATTTTTTATTTGAATTTAGACAAATTATTTCCTTTTAATAAAGTAAGTACCGAGAAATAAGTTGCTGACTTTACAATAAAAATAGCAACCTAAACTGTAAAAACATGCTCACGATTCTACAATCACACAATGAATCTTTGCTTGACATCCGAAATCTCCACAAAAGCTAAAAATGGATGATCAAAATATTCATTTTAGAATAAAGAGCAGACATTTCTCAGACAGGGTAATGTTGAAAGTATCTACCACTTTTTCCACATATTATTTGAACTCCAGCAGAGTTAAAAGCCTGATAGCCCATAAGGAATCCTTGCCTCAGAAAATGGAGAGCCCATTTTCAGAAGGACTTATTTTAAATGAAAATCAAATTGTGTAGTTTGCAAGTCGCTCTAACTCAAGATTTCCCCACTGCAGAAAATAGTTAAACTATTTTTTCTCAAGATTAACAATCTCAAAGATTCTTCAGCATCTGTAAAAGAGTCCTTTTTCACTGCTGCCATCTAGTTTCAGATCAGAAGAAACTTGCACTATATGTCTAGTCAAACACATTCAGCTTTGGACAAGATGAACAATACATTTTTTAATATACAATGTCACACCTACAGTATACTTGCAAATGGCTTGCCAATGTTTTCAGATATGTAAAACAAGTCACAAAATAGCCATAAACTAAACATGATGCAAAAATTATAAAAACTGATAACTATATAAATACAAAGAAAATAGTGGGAGTCATTCAAAATAATCTAAACATTGGGACTCTTTGTTTTGATTGCAGAAGCACAGGAGGAAACTACCCACAGTAATCTGAAATGGCTTGACACACTGGATTTTCTTAAACCATAAAAAGTAGCTCCGAGTTAATCCAATCATTAGCTCTGATTAACATTTGGTTGTGCTATTACGTATTTTGATACTTGTTTTATTAAATTATGGTTCAGTTCAACATAGATTGAGTAATGGAGATAAATCTCATTAATCTGATTTACTTAGAACAACAATAATCAGGAACATTTTGTGTACGGTTAAATCATTACTACCATCTGGAGGCTGGTTTATGCAACAGCACCAAACCTATACTCTTATCAAACTTCCATTGTTTTATGTACTGCACTAAATAACAGGATAATTCTTCCAAAACAGAAAATATTTATAACTTTCATGAGTGGTTTCAGCCACTTAATATGTGTTCCTTCTTTCATAATTTCAAAATCCCAATGTCATTCAAAATCCCAATGATTCAATTTACTGTAGCAGTGTCAGCACTAAGTTAGAAATCAGGACAACCTGGGTTCTAGTCCAGCTTAAGATACAAAGCCAACTGGGCCAGTCACAATCTCTCAGTCCTAAGAAGAAGGCAAAGGCAAACATCCCTATCAAGAAAATTACAGATACGTGTCCAGGTAGTCCCCTAGGAATCAAAAACGACTAGAAGGCTTACACTTAAATAGATATTATTGTGAAAACAAAGCAGGACATTTACTCTTGAACTATGTTGTTTCTTATTAAATACAAGATTCCATCGTGTCTTCCTCAGTTCTTAATGAAGATTTACCAAGTCCCCATGCAGGAAAAAACTTGTCACACAAGTATCTAGAGACTATCATACCTATGCCTTTATATCATGTCTATTACCAAAGCAGTTGACCAACCTTTATCCTCCCTTGACTGACATGTTTTATTTGTCAAAAACAAAAAAATCCCTATTGATTTTCTTCAGTCAGATAGGAAACCATTTGTCAAGTATAACAGGTGATTAAAATTTATAAACATATAATTATCAGTATAGGAGATGGAAAACATACTGAAGATTCTTTTTTAAAGATCACTATTACAATATCTAATACTCTCCCAAAGGGAGGCTAAAGCGTTCAATGTAGATTTATTATAGCTTATTTATTTTATTAACCAAATAATCCTAATTGATCATATTGAATTTCAGTAATATTCTTAATACAGTCAATGCTACCTTGTATAGTTGCTGCATTTTATGTAATGAAAAATAGTCAATATATTAATTAATGTAATAAAACACATTCAAATATATTTATGACAAATATATATTGCATCCAAATACAAGATATAAGGACAATCACCCTTGAGGCAAGTTCCACTCTTGATAAATATCTACATGCTTTGTGGGGTATTTTTTGCAACAATACAGGATTAGATTAAAATTGTTATCTTCTGGAATGTCTTTCAACTTCCTAGTCTACAGTCTTGGAATTTTGGAATTTCTTGGTAGCATCTTCCTAAGTATTGGTTAAGCCAGACCTTGCTTAGGTTTCTGTAATCACTCTGCTAGCTGAATGTCTTTGGGCCAATCACTGTCAACCCAATTCACCTCACAGAGTTGTTGTGGGGAAAATAGGAGGAGGAAAGTATGTTGGATATGTTTGCCACCTTTAGTTATTTGTAAAAATAATAAAGGCAGGACATAAATACTCCTGAGTTGGGTCAGATAAAGCAATGAATGGCTCTTGTTGTCCTAACATGTTGACATGGAGTCTTGAAGGAAGCATTCCATGGTGGAAGTGGTTAGTGGACGAGGAAGAAGATCCCTCCTCCATCCACCCTGTTGTATTCAGGTTTCTAACTTAATCTTTGTTCTTTTTAATATTTAATGTTGTCATATTTAAAATATTTGGTACTTTTGCTTTTATGATAATATAAGTGGCAGAGTTGCTTGAAACTGAGTGGGCGGCATATAAATTTAATGAAAAATAAATATAAAATATGCTTTTACAAGTACACATGGTTCGTTGTCAGGGAAAACTGAACACATTATCAAACAGATGTGCCTTCCTATGTAAACGACTTCATAGGCATGAAGAATTTTTTTAAAAAATTGTTGAAAGATTAACAATGTTCAGAATTCTCTAAGAACATATGAAAAAAAAAGGACAGGGAAGGTGCTACAGTGATTGTCACAGAATCTTGGGACATCATCCTAAGTGTTAAATCTAACATAAAACTTTTGAAATTGTATAAACCAGATGAAATACCCATGAGATCAATTAAGAACTATTTTGGACTCTGGCACCATAGAAATATCTGTAATAAATCTAACTAAATTCTGGAAATTGCTAAGCTTTTCATTCTTACTCTAAGTTTATGAAAAATTTCAGTACAGAGGAATATTTGCAATACTTACTGTAATATGCATATAATACGGTGTCTTCAATTTGTCTTGTAGCATTGGCATCAGCCCAGTCCTACAAATGTTCACAGAAGAAAACACTGTTAGAGTACCTAAACAGCTATTTTTATGTCTAGTTGATTTTTTTTAAAAAAATCAATCTCTGCAACTGTGCAAACTTATAGTCTAATTATATATAATTAATCACCTTAACAAATAATATTGAACCCATTTGAAAGTAATATTGAATAATTCTTTATATAAAAATATCTATAACATGGTAGAAAAAGTTAGCATGTATTGGATGAAGGTGAACTAAGAATCAACAATAATTCTTCAAAAAATATTAAGATGCATTAATTTAGTTGGAAGCAAAGAACATGCTAAAATATTTTAGTCATTTATTTATATGACTATAAGAAACAGTAGTTATTTAGTCCAGTAAATATTTATTCTAGTTGATTATTTGTAGCCAGTATTTCTTATAAGTAGATATATTAATATTTCTTAATTAAAAAGTGCAATGAAATAAATAATAAAATAGGTAAGTGATATATTCTAATGTTGTAGGGTGCTTTCTTTATTTTATTAAATTTAGATACTCCGCAAACTCTGGGTAAACACTCACCCTAGTACCAGGCCCTGGGAGAACTCCAATCTCAAATGGGGTAGTGCCACCCTATGCAAAACTAAAGATGAAAAGCCCCCAGATCTAGGGAGTCAAATACCCAAGTTACTCATCCAGATCTGAAAATCCTTGAGACATTCAGTCAGAACATTGACAGCTTCATCAATTAAAACAGACACACAAAAATAAACAGGGTAGAGATGAATAAAGTTATAAAATAGAAATACCTAAAATAAAAATAATCTAAATTGAATAAAAGATCTTTGTGTAATAACCATCATTTTATAGAATTTTGCTTCTATATTTAAAAAATCTGTCCCTTACGTTATTGTGATTAATCACTATTGAATCATAGAACCACTTGTATTTTCTTGTATTTTAGAAAGTCTGCAGACAGCAGGTTCTGACATATAACCCTAAATATCAAGAGCAGATCATATTTGGAAAAAACGTTCAAATGTTACTTTCATTTACACTGACAATGTTAGAAGTACAAATTCTGAGAATGATATTGCAGCAAACAGAGGTCCCAAGTGACTTGAATATATTAACAAGGCTCTGAAATATTCAGTAAAACTGCCTTTTCACTTCTGTGGGTGTTAAAAACCTAGATGAGAATTTCCTGCAATACAGGATCATTCTGAAGGAAATTCTGTACTGCCTTCACCAAGCATAGGCAGCATATCTCTAAGTCATTTGTCAGCTGTCATAGTTCTGATTCAAAATCCCAAATATAATTAAATAATGTACTGAACTATCCCAAATTGTTTTCTATGATCACCTGCAAGACATATGGCAGACATCTTTTCTATAACTTTGTAGCACTTGGCTGTCAGATAAATCGTACTGGATATGGTTAGCATTCAAATACTAAGATGTTGGGTACATCTTATGATTTTAATCCTAAACATTAGCTACTTTCCTAATAACGTCACCAAAACCAATATATTGTACTCAGGTTGCTCTTATTAACAACCAAGGCAAATCACATCAACTTGATGAGCAAAAGCAAGAATTTGACTGCAAAATACAGGCAGCAGCATCTCCATTCTTCTTTTCCCAAGCTATGCACACTTAGGAAAAGACTACAATTATCTCACTTGCATGAAACTCAAGATAACATTTCTCTCCCTAAAGTAGATTTCTCAATATTTTTTAAAAAAATATTTAAAAAACTTTTAATAAATCTTAGTCTTCCATCCTTCTGAGGTGGGTAAAATGAGGACCCAAATTGATGGGAGCAATATGCTGATTCTGTAAACCACTTAGAGAGGGCTGTAAAGCACTGTGCAGCAGTATATAAGTCTAAGTGCTATTGCTATTACCAAAGCATCTAAAGTTATAATGCCCTAAAAAAGAATTGTTATTGATTTAAAGGATTAATTTAAAAATCTATATATTATACATTTGTGATTTTAAAAATGTTTTAATGGCCTGCTTATGCATAACTGTTTTCTTTTGTAATATAGTCCATCTCTACATATATTATGTGCTTAATATATACC
>BHFT01015751.1:0-12521 GCA_004320025.1 Laticauda laticaudata | reverse complement strand
GAGCGGCATGGCTGACTCCACCTTCCAGGAGGTTCCACAGAGAAGGACAGGAGAAACAGCGATCCCGTCTGAACCCGTTGAAGACGAAGGTACAACTAAACTGTGCAGGTCAACTAGGCAACCTAAAAGCCCCGCCTACTTACGTGACTACGTAAGGTAGGACCGTACCAAGAGGGGAGGGGTTTTCCATATTAACATACTTCAAATAGTCTGTTCCTATTGGTCAAGAAATACTAGAAGCTTATTGGTTCCTGTCTCGACGCTGATTGGCTGATAATAGCTAACCTATGATTGGCCAACTCAGTGGCAGGAAAAACAAGTAGCCGTCATTGGCCACTAGCCGCTAGCAGCCTCTCTATAAAAAGAGCTGCCGCGACTCCTGGTTCAGATGGACTTTCTGCACTAAATAAAAGAGCTGAAGTTATGCTGGTCTCCAGTCTCATTCTTTGCGAACTCAACATATATCATATTTTTTCATGGAGAAATTCCCTTCATTTGGACTATAATAAACAAAACCAGTAATGAGATAAGAGAGTTTCTCTGCATTAGTTTTTATTGCCTGAAGGTAACTAATTTTGCTGTGGGATACTGTTGATATGTTCTATATATTTCAAAGATTCTCCAAAATAAAGTACTTTTGAAAAGAATTACCTGCAAGTGGACCTCTACTTGCAGTAGAGGCTTCACCTTGGTTTATTTATTTATTCAGTTTGTCCTCCTGCCTGACTCCAAAAGCTCCCTATATCCCATTGCTCCCTCTGCAATAGATTTGGCTGTGTGGTTTTAGTGAGTCTCATCCAATCTGACAAAATTTTTTATACTGTGGTTGTTAAGTGAATCACTAGAGCAGTTAAGTAAATCAAGCAGTTATTAAGCACATCCGGCTTCTCCTATGGACTTTGCTGTTGAAAGCTGGCTGGGAAGGCTGCAAACGGTGATTCCATGACACTGAGTCACTGCAGTGCATGCTGGCTTTGCCAAGTGCCTGGATTTGATCACATGACGATGGGGATGCTGCAACAGTCATAGGTGCGAGGACTGGTCATAAGTCATTTTTTTTCAATGGCTTTGTCAGTCTGAAAAAAAAAATCACTAAATGAATGGTTGTAAGTTGAGGATTACATGTACCAAGGAATGATGACCTAGTGTCTCAAGCATTAGAAATGAAATGGCAACCCTTCAAAGTTCATTGCCAGAAAAGACCATCATCATCATCATCATCATCATCATCATCATCATCATCATCATCATCATCATCATCATCATCATCATCTTCATCATCATTATCATCACATTTTTCCTGCAGGGACAGAATCTGCTTTTTGGGTCAAGAAGCATCATTTTGTGCAAACAAATGCCTCATCCAGGTTCAACTGTGCATTTTTCATGTCTGCATTTATTGTATCTTACCATCTTTGCTTTGGTTTTCCACTGGGTGCTTGCCATCTGTAGTAAAATGGGAGGCGAAGTAAGCAATAATGTGGGGCATTGGTTGTAGAACACGGATGTACCATTGTAGATATTGGCAGATTGCTTCAGAACTGCTACAAAAGAGCAAAACAATGTCCAGGGGGAAGAGAGAGAGAGAGAGAGAGAGAGAGACAGAGACAGAGAGACAGACAGAGACAGAGACAGATCTGTGCCTGNCAAAAGAGCAAAACAATGTCCAGGGGGAAGAGAGAGAGAGAGAGAGAGAGAGAGAGAGACAGAGACAGAGAGACAGACAGAGACAGAGACAGATCTGTGCCTGTATCAACATTTATCAGTTTTGCATAATTTAATTTGTTATAGTTTTAACAGATTACCCCCAAGAGCAGAATTTTCTCTTATGAGCGCATCTTTAAACCAGGGATGGGTTGGCACAAACGACAAGAACATCTGGCCAGGACTAGATTGCCTGCTCTTGCTTAAAACATTCCCAGTATGTGTGACTTCATTATTTCATAGCAACTATGTTGTTCTCATTAAAGTATAAGTTTTATGTCATAAAACTTTATTTGGAAAAGAAGGTTGAACAGTGGATACTTTATTTTCTACCAAAATACTTTATTTTGTAGCAAAATGTTTGCTCAGAAGCAAGCTCCATTTACTTCAATGGGACCTACGATTATACATTGGGGAAAACTTACAGAAAACGCTTTCTTACATATGCAGGATTGCAGTGTAAGACATACACATGTTCTAAAGTTTGACCTACAGAACATTGTTGTTGTTTTATAAGTTGTACCAGTTTATATTTTGTTTTGAAACTTTTTAAGAGATAAAGGAAAAGTTTTATCATTATAACCAGCAAATCTTCCTTTTTAAACAGTGACGCTTCAACTTATCTAGTCAAAGAGATGAGGGGAAATCAAATCAATATATCTGAAGTCAGAGGTTGGGAAATTTGGCATAAAAGAATAGAAGGAAGGCCCAACCATTTGCTCCTGAGTTAAGCCCCCAGCTCTCATTTCTCTCTAAGTTACTATTATGTGTTAAGATTATTTCCCCTAATAGTTGTTTTGGGGCAGTTTAAAATGATGGCTGATAACTGAGAATTGAACCCTTAATTTCCAAGGTAAGCTAGCAGGGAAGCCCAGTATGAATTCTGGATCACAAATATTTTGGTCTTCATTTTTTGAAAGAGAGTTCAGTTACCTGAGGACCCTGTGCAAAAATCCCCTTATATAGCGCATCCCGACATATATATATATATTCCCTTATATAGACTCTGTTCTATATTAACATACTCAAAATACCCTTTTCTGATTGGTCCATAAATACCGCTTGCTGATTGGCTAAAACGCACGAGCCTAATTGGTTTGCATTATCCCTGTGTGATTGGCCCGCCAGATCAGCGGGAGTTTTAAAGAGCCATCATTGGCTGCAAGCTGCGAGCAGCCGCTATAAAAGAGGCTGCCGCAGCTCTGCAGTTAGAACTGAATCAAGGAACCAAATAAAGAGCTGAAAGTCACACTGGTCTCGCGTCTCTCTTTTTCCCACGATGGAACACTGGCGACGAAGGTGGGATACTGAGACAAAGGTGACCAGTTGAGCACGTGGCAATGAGGACTGACCAACCGATGAGATGGCCAGCAGCAACTCGCCACCTGCACAATTCGACCCGACGACTGACAACTGGGAATTGTATATTGACTGATTCCTCATGTTCCTCGAAAGCAACAATCTGCAAGGGATCTCCACTAACAGGAAGAGAGCTGTGTTCCTGACACACCTACACTGTGGACCCACCATGTGTTTCAAAATGCCAATAGCATTTGGCCATAACCTCAGCGCCATGTTTTCAGAACAGATTGCATTCGAGTTGGATCCGCACTGTTTTGTTGGTATCTAGAGTGGGTCTCCATAACTTACAAAGACACGGGCATTTCTGGTGGTTGTTTTCCTAACCTTATTCATTTAAAGACACACAATTTTATTACAAAGTTGACTATATGTGTGATGCTGAGAGTGTCGTTTGGACCCTTCATTTCCCCGTATTTTAGCGGCTACTGACGGACATTGGACTGGTGCCATTTCGCGTTCCTCATCTACGATCGAATCGTCCATGAGAGACCTTTTCTTGTAGGAACTAATGGATCTCACATTATATATGTAACTACTGACCCAGCTATATCATCACCCGTCTACGCAGCCATTTCGCGACGGCAACTTGCAGCTGAACCACAAAAAAAGTCAGCACTAACCATTGCAGAAATGAATGTCGGCGACCAGGAAAACATGGTAGAAACAGGCCAACACCAAGAAAGGGAAACAGCAGCAGGACCGGCCACCAATGACCACCTACATGCCAAGGACAGACTAGTGTGAGTCCTTTCCGAGACCGACGAGAGAATAGTAAGAGATACGCAGACTCCAGCTTGAACCGCGCACAGAGCAAGGAATAGAGAGTGAGACGCAAGTTGGAGTTTCCAATGCTGTCTCCGGGCCGTTGGAGGGAACGCCACCCCAATCATAGTGCCATTATTTCCAGACACTATTTTGCCGTCACTCCGAGAAACGGGACGACAATTCGCAAGAGTCTGGTTGAAATAAAAGAGCTACAGCCTGATGTGACAAGACAGCATCCTCCCCACGAGGAGTTCAGACAGTACAGCAGAGAAATCGTCTGGAGGCCGTGAAAGAAAGCAATAAACATACGAAAAGGCAAAGACCAGCAGATAATTACCCATTGGGCTGATTCGAGTTGCGACGCGATGCCCGTGAAGCTTGACACTACAGGTCAAGCATGAAGGCCACAGCTTGTAACATGCGAAGTGGACTCCGGTATAATACCTCTGTCCACATATATCTGACACCATCAACGCACTAATCCCCACTCATACGAAGCAAGCAACAGAAAACCAAAAGGACTGTACCTTTAGGATCTACTGACCCCATATGTTGGAGGTGTGACATTTTTCAAATAACCTTCCAGAATCACATCAGGAAATTCTTCCCCCACTGACAAGAATGATTAAAGGATCCACCCAAGCCTTGCTGGGGCCTAAAGCGTTTGACCTCTGGGATCGTCGAAGAGTGACTCCTTTAAACAGCGTCTTCCTGCAGGGCACCCAACTGGCCGAAAGAGAAGCCTTATGATGACTCATAGGTCACATTTTGTTGATGGCGAAGCTATGCACGGCCAGTACTGAATGCGTTCCCTATTTCACTTTCATTTGAACCCAAACTACAAGATAGCACCCAATGCGTTTACAAGGCACGGGGTCTTCCACATTCGCACTCAAACTCAAACAATAATTGCATGGCAATTCGTACAAAACTCATTCTTGCAACGGGTGTTGGAACACTGCAAATAGACCATGCCAGATGTGGACAACCCAATTGTGACCCTGAATAAATACCAGTAGGATCTGTTCGAAAGTCTTCTGTGGAGGACTCATAATGGCAAACCACATCAACCATTCACACTGCCAAAAACGCATACTCCCGTCTACCAGTGGTACTCAACATCTCATTTACCATTCACTGGGAAGGAAAAATCTTTGCAACGCTCGATCTGCGGCACAGCATACCAGCAATTGGTCGTTGCATTCAGAAACGGAGGCACAAACCATTGTGACTCACAAGGGGCATTTAAATTGACAGATATCTACAATTTGGAGTCTCAGTGTTGGCCCCAGGAGTGTTCCAAACGCCGATGGAACAAGTTTACAAGAATTAAAGGGTGGTGCCCTTACTGATGATGTTCGTGACTAACTCATAGAACAAACAAACCAATTGGAAAGCCGCCTCAGGGAAGTCCTAAAAAGATTTTAAAGAGACGCGGGACTCAAGTGTGAAAAAAAGAAAAAATACCAGCTGGCCTCACGAGGGAAAGTTGAATATTTCTGTGGTAAGCCTAATAGATAAAAAAGGAATTCACCCCACCGAAAAGAAAATAAAAGCCATAAAAGAAGCCCCCAGACCATGGAACAAAACAGAATTACAAGCACTTTTGGACTACATTAACTTCTATAATGTTCTTTTTGCCACAAAAAGGCAACAACACGCGAGCCATTGCACGGCATCTACTCGACTTAAGACAGTACCTGGACCTGGGCCTGATGGAAGACAGCTGCGTTCCAAGGAATAAAAGTTCCTTGCTCACATCCGATTGATACTTATTCAATACAGCTTGTAAACACCTTACCGCTGACAGACATTCGACCGCATCACTCTTTTTGGCGTTCGGGGCCATACTAAGCCACCACCACTGTACTGACGGCGAGGGAAGCCACAATCTCGCTTTTTACTCCAAGACGTTGTCCAAGCAGAGGGATAACAATAGACAGCTGGACAGAGAGCACTAGCAGCGATCACCCGGAGTACAAGCTTTTCCACGAAGTATCTCTTACTCGTAGATCTTTCTTACTCATTACCGACCACAAGCCTCTTCTAGGGTTACTCACAGGGAACAAGGCCACCCCCAAATATATTGTCACGAACAGAATTAGAAGGCTGGCCTAAGCTCCCGAATTCTCAATCGGACACACCTAGTAACTACCAATTAATCCCAGCCCGAAGAGCAGTGATGCACATGCTAGGTGCTCCCTTGAGCTGCTCTCCACCTTGCCAGACGCGTGTTGGCGAGAACGGATGCCCCAGCACCCAAACCACTCGTCCACACTACAAAACTAGAGACCTTGCTCGCGAAACCTACCCTATAACTGCCACGGACATTGACAAAAGAGTCACTAGAGACAGACAATTCGCACGGATTTTCTGAGTAGGAAAAGGAGTGCCGGAAACCATAACATGATCACATGTAAACCCTCGTCTGAACTCGAACAAACTACACTATCAATATTGAAGGTTTACTCGATGTCCGGGGATAGTGTTGTTATTCCAAAATAATGCAAGAAAAAGTATGGCCATGCTACATGAAGACACCCAGGTATCTCTCAAATGAAAGTTCCCTGCCACCGAGTTGGTGGCCAGGCAGGACAAAGACAGACACCATGGGGAAACATGGCAACAAATGCCATAAGGTCCAGACCTAAACCCCCTTCTGCACCTACCACTCAAGTGGAGATTTTATGTGAGATGCCCAGGGCCCCTGTCAAGAATCCATAAATTTGCTGACCACACCGAGGATACTATTATTTTAAAAATTTGTAGATGCCTACTCCAAGCTTGGTTGGAGGTCACAGCCATGCAGTCCCACGGATGACAGAAGCCGTCATAAAACAATAGAGAAAAACTAGTCGCAACGCCATGGTTACTGACTATGTCAGTCTCAGACAACAGGCCACAATTCACAGCCGCTTTCATTGAAAAATTTATCACTGAACTCGGGATACGACATTGCCCTAACAGCGACCATGCCCATCTCAGCTACAAAGCACGATTACGGGCGGAACGCATGGTCAGTATAGCAATACAAGGCATTTAGATAAAATTGACATGAGGTGACAATTCAAGACAAAATCAATAAAATGCTAACCATCAACATGAAACACCAAACATGTGACTAAACAATAGTCCAGCAGAACTTCCGTGATGAGGCAGAAACTATGGTCACACCTGGACAGATTACACCCAACATACAACCCCGGAAAAGCACATCAGACTCCTCCAAGTAAATACCGCACACCTCACACAGGGAAGCTGGCTATACGCAAATTGCTTATACAAAACTAAATCTGACATAATAAAAGACAAACATGAGCAATTCAGCCTCCTGATGTTGACAAACTTAAATGCTTTCTGTCTAATGGATCTCCATCCAATCAATGCTTTTCCCATCTACAGTACCCTGATGTAGATTTTCGTGTGATTATGTCTGTACAAAACCTTGTATCAGCATATGGCATGTTAAATTCAATTCATCTTTTGGCTCCAAATACAATGCTAATGACATATGTCTCGTTTTCAATATGTCTTAACACACATTTTAGCAGTCTTGCCAGTGCCTTTCAGTGGCTCAGTTTTAAATCTTGCGGAATTGATTTAACACTGTATGCTATTCTGGCCTTGACCAATTTACGAACATGAAAAAAACTAACAATCAAGGGACTGAAAATATTGTTCTTATCTCAAAAACCACGACTATTGACATCACTATGGCTAAACTGCCTGGGTCATTGGTGTTTAGCCAGCCTTACAAAGTTCCATTGTTTATAACTTTTTCATAATTGCGTTTTAATTTTATCTGCCTGTGAGATCCTTGTATGCCTCCCCTATGTTCTATCTATTTTCAAACCAAAATAATGTGTTGATTTGTTCCCTAATTGTTTTATTTTAACATTTTTTTTCCACATGTGAAATTATCTCAGTAGCTTCTTGTTCAGTTTTTGGGATTGATTAGATGCTATTGTTATGCAGTAAATCACCCATAATAGTAATAATGAAATCATACCATTATCTTCTCTTTATAACAAACATGGATCAGCCATTCGCTTTACAAACCTTATTTATTAATTCTTTAACTTATACATTGGTCTCCACTCATATCCTGATTTGCTTTAAACCATAAAGACTCTTTTAATTTCCAGCAATCTATTATCAGTGTTATCATTTTACACACAGGTTTCTTTAAATTGATAGTGTGTTTGCAATGGTGCATGCAGATAAGTTGCTCTTATCATCCAAATCGATTTACAATTGTATTTCTGCTTAGCTGCCCACACTAATGCTGCCCTTAATGTCGTAGCCTTCAGACTATGCAAACACCTCATATAGTCATTTGCTGTCTGATTGTAACCCCTTGTCCCTAACTAACCTGGCTTTATGAAGAGCACACGTCCCACTCTACACCTGTCTTCAGTTTATATACCCATTTACATCCACTATGCAGTTACCTCGTGGTTACCTTAACATTTCCATATACCTCCAGTCTTTTAATGATTCTAGTTCCTTAACCATTGCTTTCTGCCAAGCAGCCTGATCCTTAGCAGGATACAGTTTTAATTCGTATATAATTACTTGGAACTGTGTATTCACTTGGCAGTACACACTAGCCTGGATATCTATCAGGTGGTCGTTGTTATTCTGGTTTGAACGTCTTGGTAAATGCCCAGTGACTTTTGGTGTGAACGATTCCATGCACCATTCCTGCTCCTGTTCTTCTACCTCTTCCTGTCCCTTTCTACCTACTTTTCCTTCACTGTTCTTCCTCTTCCCTTTATAATGGCTATTTGGGGTGTACTGATTTATCTTTAGGGACTCATTTACTGTCCTATATAATAATATCATTGCTGGATTCCTGTTCCAGTTTATCCCACCCAACTGCTCGAAATTTTTCCACTAGTACACTACAATAAAACATGTAGCTGTACCTTTGATCCCCAAATCTAAATGATCTTGTGTTGGCCTTCATAACCCACAAAAAATTAATCTTTTTAGCTCTCTCTATTGGTTGCCCTTTCAGTCTTACTTGTCGAGGGAATTATTACCACCCCATGCTGGAGCTCCAATATTGTGTAAAAACTTAAATTGGTTTTCTGCCAATGCCAACGATGTCGTGAATGGGAATTCTTCAGTTGTTGTATTTACTACATTATTTAAAAACATGGTTACTACACATTATTGGCCTCACACTCCTACAGTGTGTTCAGGTAAACCCTGAGTTCAGATAACATATATTCCATGGCTTCTTGTAATGTTTGCCCTCTTCGTTCTATAAACTGATTTATGTTGGGGGTCTGTAAGGTGCAGGACATTTATGCTCAATACCAGCACTATATTTAAGCACATTTTGGAATCTTTTGTTAACAATTCATTCCCATTATTATGTTACTAAATGAATTACTTTACTTTTCATTTTTCTCCTCAGCAAACCTTAAGCGAATTAAAGAAATGTTTGGGAATGTTTCTGTTTTGTTCTTCATGAGATAGCAGAAAACCGTATCTGTGTTGAGTAATAGTCCATAATGACTAAAAATATGTAAACAGGCACCTCCTAAATTTGGTTTCTTAGGACCAATTATGTCTCAGCAAACAACAACCTCTAAAAGGTTCTGTCTTTTAAACCCATTTTTCGTGCGTTTGTTGCAGGAGTAACTTTACCTCGTTTCTTGACTACAAGCATTACAAGTGTAAATACTTGCTACAAGGTTCTTCAATTTTAGCTCCCTCGCTGACAACTTGGAAAGTTAGTTTGTTGTAGCATTTTGAAATTAATATGCCTGCCTCTAATGTAAGTAAATGTTATACATTCATCATGTGGCTAACAGTTGCTATAAACTGAGTTAGGCCAATCTTCAGCTGATCATCCGATGTAGTTAACATATAAATCGATTTTTTAAAAGTTCAGTCTAACACTTTTACCCTCTTTCTCTAGTATACGATATCTCCCCTAAAGGTTACTACATAACAAGATTACACTAAACTCCTTACTGATAGCAAATTAAATTTCAGTTTAAGTACATGTGATAAATAGTTAAATCTTCATTTATACCAAGAACAATATGCAGTTCTTCACCTGATGCTTTCAGTCTTCCATCCATATTTGCCCATGAAACATGTTGTTTACTCTTGGACATCTTTACAAACCTTTTTCTATCTTTAGTAATGCACCTTGATTGCCTTCCACTATGAACAACCGCACAAATTATTGTTTACGTTTGAATTGCTAGCATAGCCTAAACTAACATTTCTTCTTGGCCTTCTGTGTTTGCCTGGTATTCGTGTTGTTTTTCTTTTTTTCTACAGAATTTAAGCTTATTGTCCTCTAAGCCCCACAAGTAAGAACACTAAATCCTAATGAAGAATAGCAGTTAAACTACAATCCTACTCCGCTTGTCGCGTTGTTCCTTTCTCAGTTACGCGGTCCCGTATGCAATGCCATCTTCTTGCTTCTTTCTAACAAGTCTTCCGGTTATTTAGTCAGTTTATCCATTATCTCTTGCGGCAGGACTTCCAGGTGAAGCACTACACTAGTCATCATAACTGTTCATCCGATTGAGTAGACAGGATTGATGGGTAAACTTGATGCAGACTTTGGAAAATTATCAGTTCTTTGTTCATGTACGCTCGTTGGGAAAGTTCTTTTCATGAATTCATAAATGAGCTAACATATATCCCACCTTTCAGAAATATGCTTCTAACAGTTTACGTGTAAAGATGTATGTGTGCACCTTACACTGTCACGAACAATAAAATCCTCTCAAATTCTCCCCAACTACTAGCAGCAGACTCTTCTCCATGAATTATGATTAGCTGCTAGTCACTCAGTGTTAGTCCGAATTATAACCTAAAGAGGCTATTTCGTTTTCTTTTTAAAGTCAGCCAACTTCTTGGCCATCATCCTCCTTTCTTCTGGATCCCAAGCATTCACTCTGGTGGATTTTGAACTACACTTCCAATAACCTATTCTACGTAGAATGACTGCATTTCATCAGACCACGGAAAACCATAGTTTGTTCCATCCAACTGGGTATAGTTTGATGAGATTGTTGAAGTGTCTTGTGCTCATACTTTACCAGAGATGGTAACCACATTTAAATAGTAAACAGTTGTACTACAGTACTGTGCTTCACAACTAACTCTCAGTTATCTGAGGCCTGCGTATGGCCTGGGCCCATCAGATCCACATTGAAAAGTATTCCGCCCCACCGAATGTAGGAGAATGAGCACATACAGGGAGAACAAATAGAGAGTTAGTGTTTGAAGTAATACACTACTCTAGTACACTATATACACTGTATCAGTTAACTAGTTTAGTTTACTTCCAGAAAGGTTACAGGCAAAAGTCCCAAATAAGCAGTACCAGCAAAAGTACCAGTTGAATCAGTCAAGTTTTTCAATGGCAGGATATTCAGTAACCAAAGTCCAGTGTGCAAAAAAGCTGGTTAAAGTATCAGACGTGTACATTTAGAATCCTAAGTACTATCAGTCAATTTTAGGAAAAAAAAGGCCAGCAACAGCAACTACTTTCATTAAGGAAATAAAGATACACTCACACTCTCTTCTGAGACTCAGACGAAGACAAACCAGGTTTCTGGCTCCATCTTGTGGCCATTTGAGAAACCACACCCTCTTGCATTCCCTTAAAGAGATAGTACTAAATGTTTATCCTGGTTTGTATATTTCTAACCCAAATACCCGTTAGGAGACTCATATTCCTAACAAAGTCCACAAGTCTTAAAGTTGCCAATCTTGGGGACCCCTGTTCTAGAGAGACCAAATTTGAAAGAAACAGCTGGGGAAAAAAAAGGAAGTGGTTAGCTTAAGGAAGCAACCTAAGGAAACAACAAGGATTTTGAGTTTTAAAATGAGACTAAAAGATGATCCGAGGGAAAGAAAAGAAAGAGGAAAAGCTTTAAAATGGGTGAAAGATGACTTATTTGCAAGCCAGTTTAAGAAGCCAAAAGGGAAGGGGGAAGATAAAATTAGGAAATAAAAGATTACTCATGAGCAAGGGGGAAACAAGAATCCACAAGGCTTTCTTTCTGCTGGGTGTTTTGTTGACTTGCGGTTTGCAGTGTGGATCAGTGAAGAAGCCACCTTGAAGGGAATCTGTAAGGGGACATGTAACCCAACCTGTCAGCTGGAGAGAAGATTGTGTTTGAGAGGGTAAAGAGTGCTCAGGAGTTTGATTGTGACTGGAAGAATTGATGAGCAACTGGCCTGGTTTTGACTGGAGCCACTGAGGAGGAGATGCCAGCGGAGTCTAGCAGAGTCAAAAAGAAAGGCACAGAAAGTGCCTCCTGAGACTTTTGTAAGCCAGTTAGGACCAAGAACATTGAGTGGTGTTATATTTGGCATTTAAAATGGAAAAGTTTTGAACCATTGAAAAGTTTTGAACCATAAAATGGAAAAGTTTTGAACCAGTAACAAGAGACTGTATTCACTAAAGCCCATGTCACACTGCACCAACGGATGGAAAGAGGATATAAAATGGAGAGAAACACTTGCCATCCATTGGTGAACATGATTCATCCGTTCTGTACTCACTGCCTCCGTTTTTCATTCTCGCTATCCGTCCAGCATCTGTAAACTGAGGTTCCATGCTGCTCACAACTTTTTGAGTGGAAAATGTATCCAATGCATCCGTTCTGCATCCGCAACGCATACAGGGAACATCCGTTCTACATCCG
>BHFT01015749.1:0-21208 GCA_004320025.1 Laticauda laticaudata | reverse complement strand
GCTTTTGGGTGGTTTGCTTGTGCATAGGATGTTGGTAACTTGGTGTCTTATTCTATCAGCTTCATCTGTATTTAATTGAGTTAGGCTGGATTCTATTGCACATAGGATTCTACTGCACAAACACACACACACACACACAGACATATATATTTGCAAATCAGTGTTATTTAATGTTGGCAGATTTCATTTGAAGAAAGATTTCATTTGAAGAAATGAGTATCATAGGTGATATACAGTATTTTCTTTGAAGTCAAATGAATATGCAAGAGTGTCTGAAGCTTTTATTTTTAGATTTTTTTCTGAACAAGTCTCAGGAAATAATTATCAGGAAACAAATCTGAAATCAGCATAGCTTTCTTTTGGCCTCTGGTTCTGCTTGTTCAATTGTGATTTTCTTTTAGAAATGTCACGTCAGCATTCATAATGCACTTTTTTTCACTGCTGTACCTCTTATTTTGTGATTGTGTTGATCCATTTGTATAATGTCATATTCAAAGAAATTCTTTTATTTGTTTGCATAATTAAGTTTAAAGAAAGAAATTATCTAGATTTGCTTTTAGTAACGTCTTCAGGAAAACAGAAATGAGTAAAAATACATTCAGAAATTCTTAATGAATGTAATCATGATACATACCTGTATATATACATAATTGTTTCCATGAATAGAATTATCTGACACAATGAATTATCTGACACAATGAGATCATTCTGTTTGCAGCTGTTCAATTTATGTATCACATCATATGTGTGAGATAACTTTTTCAAACCCCCCCCCCAAAAAAAATCCTGATCCATTTAATTACATATGGCAGCCAAGTGTTATTCTTTCAAATTTGGAAATTAATCAAGTTTTGAGAAATCAATTGTTGTTGACTTTATTTTCTTGGCAATACTTACATGTAAATTATGGAGGAAATTCACTGAAACTTTCTTCTGCAGATTCAATTTTTGTAATGTTTGAAATAGTTTAAATATTAACAAAATGTTAATTTTATTAAGTCTGTGTCTTACAGCCACAGAAAGTCTACCTTTTCTTTATTTTATTTAAAAATTGAAAAAGTATTAAGATAAAATATCTGGCAAAGATTATAGGGGAAAGTGTTTTTTCAAACTGTGCTAAGATATTTTAATCCTTTTATTGAATTCTCTTGGCAAGTTAGTTTCTAAAGAGAAGAGTTCTTTCAGTGTGTAATATTGTAGATATAAATCAGTATTCAGCCATGAAACTGATACTTTGGGAGTAAATGATCCTAAGATATGGAAATAATTCGCAGATTAATAAAACAAACAACTGATCTAACATTTATAACAGAGATATATTTTATATTTGTTATTTAACTCTATAAAATTTCAGAACTGCATGGAAAGCTTTCTTTCTTCCTGCTTTTATTAGAGATCCTTGAAAGCAGAGTAAAGTGAATTCAAGATTAGAGATGAGTAACTCTGGATCCCTGAAAAGCTAGTTAGATTATTGATTCATTCTCAGACTTTTTTTGACAGATTCCAAAAGCATGATCTGCAGAGGTGGTATTCAGCAGGTTCTGACTAGTTCTGGAGAACCGGTACAGAAATTTTGAGTAGTTTGGAGAACCAGCAAATATCACCTCTGACTGGCCCTGCCCCCATCTATTGTCTGCCTCACGAGTTCCAGCTGTCTTCTTTGGTTGTCCTGCCCAGGAGAATGGAGCTGAAAAGCAGGTCAGTGGGTGGGGAGGGAATAGGATTTTGCAGTAACCTTCCCCCCTGGAGTGGGGAGGGAATGGAGATTTTACAGTATCCTTCCCCTGCCACGCGCACCAAGCCACACCACACCTACCAAGCCATGCCCACAGAAACAGTAGTAAAAAAATTTGAATCCCACCACTGATGCTCTGTCTTTCATAGAATGTCAAACAAGATCATTGTTCCTAATGCTGAATATGATTATGATTATATTCAGCACTAGGAACAATGATCTTGTCTGACCTTTTGTGAAAGGCAGAACATGCTTTTGGAATCTATTATAAAAAGTTTGAGAATGAATCAATAATGTAGCTAGCTTTTCCATGTTTTTCTAGAAAGAAAAAAAAGAAAATGGGTTGGGATAAGGTGTACAGTTGGGTATCTTTTGTAGAAGGATTGACCATTCATAATTCACTCAAGGACTCATCGTGTTAATGGAACAAACCAGTGGTGTGATTCAATTTTTTTTACTACCGGTTCTGTGGGCATGGCTTGGTGGGCATAGCAGAGGAAGGATACTGTAAAATCTCCAGTCAGAGGTGGTATTTGCCGGTTCTCCAAACTACTCAATATTTCTGCTACTGGTTCTCAAGAACTGGACAGTTGTTCAACAGTTCCTGCTGAATACCACCTTTGGAACAAACAAAGGAAAATCATACTCTAAATAAACATGAAGTTCCAGGACGAGCATGTAGATTCAAAGACATTTCTGTAGGTAATTCTCAACTTCCAGCTGTAATGGAACCTGGGATTTCTATCATATGTCATAATGGCCATAAGTGGAGACACTCATGTGATTGACCTGATTTTATGAATTCTTTTGCAATGGTTGTTCAGCAAATTTGATAATGATTAAGTGAATGTGACAGTCATAATGTAAACATAGTGGCCATTAGGAAAACCCATGTCTGCAATGGGTGGTCTTTTCCAGAAACCTAAAGTAAATGCTAGTTTCCAGCAAAAAAAACCCACCACAAATTGTGGTCATGTGACTGCAGAATGCTGAAAATGACTACACATGTGAGTCAGTGCCCAGAAGAGAGGAAATGCTATATTGGGATGCATTGACAGAAACACACAATCCAAATTCTGGAAGTTCATTGTTTCTGTCTATTTTCCCTTAATCATAGCCCAACTATCCAGCTCTAGACATTATAGGTCCAAAAGGACAGTGACAAATTGGAGCAAGTTCAAAGGAGAGTTGTCAAGATGGTAAAGGTTTAGGAAACCAAGCCTAATAAAGGAACATTGAGTGAAGAGAGACGTGAGAGCAATCTGCAAATATCTGAAAAGCTGCCATGTATAAAAGGGAATGGAGTCATTCTCTGTTGCCCTTCATGGCAAGACTACCATAAAATGGGTCATCTGTCAGATAGTGGATTTTGCAATGAACAGAGGATTGCACTAGATAATGACTGAGGTCCCTTCCAATTCTATGATTCCAAGAGCATATTTAGTATCTTGGTTAAGATATCAGGTGCTGGGAGACTTTGAGTTCTAATCCCATTTTAGACACAAAACCAGATAGGTGGCCTCAGGCCAGTCCCTCTCACTCAGTCCTAGGCATGTAGCAGAGGCAAACCACTCCTGAAATATTGCCCTGAAAACTGCAAGACTAGGTCCAGGCAGTCACCAGGAGTCAAAAATGACTTGAAGGCATTAAAAAAAAGGAGGGGAGAACAAATAGCAGAAATATTGCAGAAATGGAAATAATCATGCAATGATGGTTAGGTGTTAGGCTTTTGCTTATCATATCACATATTTCTTCAATCAATCACTTTCCTATTTGAGTTATAAAACCTGCCTCTTCACTGAACAATGCTCAGATTATACTCCCAGCTGCAGGGGACATTTGTGCTCATGCACAAAAGCTTTCCCACCCCACTCCACCCTTCCAGAAATTATGAAGGGCCAGCACTCACAGTTGAGATTGAAAGAAACATGGTTAGGGAATTCTTTATTTTTTTGAATCATCCAGGAGCAAAATAACCAAATAGAAACTAGCTGTGTGACGTGACTGCAAGGAATGCCATTTAAGGCTACATCAACTGCAGCATATTGAAGGAACCAGAAGATGGCCTAGCCACATCCTACATATGAGAAATCACATAGTTATGAAGTACCTTAAGACTGGCAGTAAGTGAAGAAGAAAGATCAAGGCAATGTGTCCAGTATTTTTTTTGACTACCATTTCTGTGGGTGTGGCTTGGTGGGCGTGGCAGGGGAAGGATATTGTAAAATCTCCAGTCAGAGGTAGTATTTGCCAGTTCTCCCAAACTACTCAAAATTTCCACAACTGGTTCTACAGAACTGGTCAGAACCTGCTGAATACCACCTCTGAACGTGACTAATATTGATTTCTGGGATTGTTCTAGGTAAGGGATTGTGTGGGAGAGAGAAAATCATTGGTCCTTGGTGCTCTCTGAGTTTGTTTTTCTGTAGATGTTTCATTACCCAAGCTAAGTAATATCATCAATGCAATTTCTAGACAGAAAATCACCGATGTATTCATTGCACAAGTGTTATAACATAGTGTGCCTACTGTTAAGGTTCTGCAGTGTGCATAATATAAAGTCTTTCTTTATATAGAGTGTTTAAAATATTATTAATGTATAGACATTTTTTTAAAAATTGCACAAAGGTCATGGAAACCTTATTTTTACAAGAAATGATTGCCAATGAAACATGCCAAAAAATTCTTATCAGCCTCAAATGAAGTTGTCAAATACTCAGCATTTCATAAGTGCTGACTTCTTTAAACAATTTTTGAAAAGTTTTTTTTTTTTTTAAAGTTGGAGAAGGGTATTTCTTGAATTAGTTGAATTTCTCCACAGTGTTAACCACAAAGTAAACCATAAAGCCAATTTTGTTCCTCTACGGTTATCTTAAAACAGGTGCAGAAATAGACATGCACACACAGAGTTGAAGATATTTGGCTGCAATGTTGTAAGATTAATGTCTTCCATCCTTCTTTATTTTTATTCCATTCAGCAACAAAACAAAACATAACAAAGGCATCTTGATGCTCTCCTAATGTAGCTTACGGTTATAATTTGGATCAGAGCAAATCTCAGATCAGTTTGCACTACATTGTGTTGCCTTTGAAGCCTGCAACTGAAATTTGAATTATAACTTTCCATCTTCACAACACCTCAAATTCAAACCAGATCTCCAGGTGATTCTCACTCTGCTACTATATCTTTGAGTTATTCTTATAGTCTATTCTTGATGACTAGCTACTTTATTAAGACTGAATGACTGCCAATAAGATGTCACAGAATATTATTTCTCGCTAAGTAATTAATTCTAAAAATGTAACATTCGATTCTCACTTTGTGTAAGTGAAATGTGCCACCTGTTGCCTAAATCTGTTACTGCAAGCAGAACAAATTGATTTCTGTCTGCACATGTACTGTGTACACACACAATTTATATCTTTCAACAGACTATCTTTCAACAGTGACTCTAGATAATGAAAAATCAATACAGTAACAACAAAACACAATTAATTTTAAAAAATAACAAACACCAACAATCACAATAACACATGCCAGAGATATAAACATTCATTCAATTTTTACAATTAGCAAATTGATTGTAAAAGAAAACAGACAAAACCAACCAACATATGAGCTTGCCTAATATTCACATAATAGATAACAGATAATCAGAGTTGGAAGGTACCTTTTAGGTCATCTAGTCCAACCCCCCGCCCAAGCGGGAGACCTTACACCATTTCTGACAAATGGCAGTCCAACCTCTTCTTGAAGGTCTCAAGTGATGGCACTCCCACAACTTCCAAGGGCAAACTGTTCCATTTAGGCTTCCCTAAATGCCTAAGGGACCTTACAGAAGGCTAATACTAGGATCATGGCTGTGGGATGGGATATCCAAGGCTGGAGAAGAAGCCCTGGTCCATGTCATATGTATTCAGACAGCAGGATAACATATTGAAGAATGTGTCCTTTTATTTCTCACAACGAGGAACTCTGTAGATAGACAAAAAAAGTACTAGTGGCCTCATGAGATCTGCTGGATACTCATTTTTACCCTTGTTCTAGAGCGGAGGTGGGGATGCTGGCTCAGGAATTCTGGGAGTTGAAGTCCACAAGTTGTAAAGGGTCTATAGTTGCCCATCTATTCTAAAAAGAAATAAGATGTTGGAAGCAGGGAGAGACAAAAAAATTCCCACTGGTGAGAATATGGCTTAACCTGAGTTGCTAGATTGCCTGAAGTACAGGTAGTTCTTGATTTATGACCACAACTGAGCCCAAAATTTCTGTCACCAAAGACATTTATTAAATGAGTTTTTCACATTTTGCGACCTTTCTTGCCACAGTTGTTAAGTGAATTACTGATTGTTAAATAAATCTCACTTCTCCCATTGACCCTGCTGGTCAGAAGGTTGTGAAAAGGTATTTATGCAACTGTCATAAATATGAGTCAGTGGCCAAGTGCCTGAATTTTGATCACATAACCATGAGGATCCTGCAATATTCATAACTGTGAAAACGATTATAAGTCACTTTTTTCAGTCCTATTATAACTTCAAACAGTCACTAAACAAACTGCTGTAGGTCAAGGATTACCTGTAAAGTAGCTCACCTGTTCAATGGAAAGAGTGATGTGGTGTCTATGAGGGTAGGACTCTAGTTTGGGAGTTACATCAATGCTGCATGCCGAGCTGTCCAAGTATGCAACTTTAATTCTCCCATCAGAGTGGAACTACAATGGTGGAACCATCTTTAATTTGCCTCCTTGACCCATCAGATAAGTATGCTTCATATTTTAAATTATGAAATTTAAAATTCTGCAATTGCTGCAGCTTTTTGTTACATTTTCAAGGAAATTGATGAATTATTGTTCTAATGTGCGACAATTTAAAGAATGTAACTGATGGATTCCCTGAGGTCTAAGGATTGCTTCTCAGACTGATAATGTTCCAGATAACAATTGTGTACTCCAAATGATTGTAAGCACACATGACTGATTGTATCAACTACCTGGTTCATGACTCCATTCCACAGGGCAGCCTAATCTGAGACAGGAGTGGCCTCAAAAATCCCCAGAAAGAGTACTAATGACCAGATGACTACAAGGAATATAAATCCTTCCATTCCACACCATTCAATTAGAATTGAAGAAGCTTCTTGGATGAGAAGCAAAATTGTCTTCAAGAAAAAATAAAGGAAGTCCAGTTGCCTCTTGAAAAAATACCTCTGGGACTTGGACAGGAGTGCTAAACATACTTGCTCGGAAGTATTCCAGAGCCTTCTGGAATATATCAGTTTTTGGGGATAGACAATAATAAGTCCCACAGCCTACAGAGAGGAACAATCTCTGCAAACAACAACAGTTGTTTTCAGTTAAATCAAATGATTTGCCCATGTATCTAAGTTTTATCTTCTTTGGCTGTCAGCAACTTTCCATGATCCTACAAGCAGAGAGCTTCCCCAAGCCAGGGAATCAGTTTGAAAATTTCTGCCTGCATTCACTCATTAAATAATCATCTTCTGGAAAATTGGATTAAATTCTAGAAAATAAATATATAAATAGATCACCCCTATCACTACCATGTTTCTGAAACCTTATATACAGGCAAGAAAAATGTGGTTTACAATTAAACCACTGAGATATCAGTTTGCTGATAGGCAGCAGGTGGCGATATTGACCAGTTTTTCAAATGGTAACCAAGACAACCATAGAATTTAGGATAACCTATTTCATTAAAAAAGCAGTGGAGTTGCTGTTTATCTGATACTGTCTGATTTATTTTATTTTACTAATTTATTTTATTAATATATCTAATTTTTCTGTCCCTTAAGCCACCTGTGCTGAGACACTGTGTATGGCTAAATAAACTATTAATGGACTTTGGGAGATATGAGCCAAAGACAATTATGTTACTTGAAGACAGACAGGGATGTTTTCTGTTAGATGACAAAAACATACTTCTGGGTTGTACTCTATTGCATTGAGGACAAGTAAGTGAAAAGAAAAGAAATAATATCATCTAGAAAAATAAAGGCTGTGCCAACTATTTTTAATCAGCTTATGAGTTATTTAATATATAAAATAAACAACATAAACATAATGTTCCATTTGGATGAATAACATAATACTCGCTCACCAATGATTTTCTATCATATTGTTGATAACAGTATATATACAGTAAGCTATTGTCTTGAAGATGCTGTTTCAAAACTGGACTAAATTAATTATTGGTGGCATACAGTTGTTTAAGGCATATCTTCCAGAAGCCACTGCAATTTACCCAAAAATCTTACTTTTCCATTAGTTCTTGAAGACAGACTTGAGTTCTGGTTTTATCCAGTCTAGTCTTCTTTTCTATATGATTAAGATTTTATAATTCTATAGATTTTTGTTATTATCTTTTAAAATGAGGAATGTGAATTGTTAATGGAAACATGTTAATGGCAATATTGACTCACATTAAGCAGAAATAATAGAATAAATATTATATAGTTGCCTAGTTGAGGCCTATAAATTGATAGGCATTTGGTAGGACAGTAATTAAAAATAAGCAAATTTTTATCCCACCCAGTTGCATAATATTCAACAGATTTCTTCACTGAGTTTACAAGGTGTTCACTGATACTGATTTTGTATTTAGTATTGAACTTTGTTTCATGACAGTACTACCACATAATAATAATTGCAAGATAACTGGCAACTGACTGTTGGGATAGAACTATGATTATAATTAAAGTAGTAAAAGAGATTGAATTGTCTCTTGATAGGAGTTGTAAGTTACAGTAAAGTAACTGAGGCTAGTTAAGGAGAAGGGAGTGAGATTGTTTAGAACAGTGGCCAAGCCACCAAGCTAGAAACTGAGAGTCCATGAACTCTACTCCTGGGCTAGTCATTCTCTTTCAGCCTGAGAAAAAGACAAGAGCCTTTTCACTTCCAAAAACCTTGCCAAGGAAACTGCAGGAAATAAACACAGAGGTATATAAACACAGAAAAAGAGAGACACAGACACAGAGAAGGAGAGGTGGGGGGGGGAGGGGGGGAAAGGAGAGGGAGGGAAGGAGGGAGGGGGAGAGATAGAATAATCAATCAATGTCATCTGTTGTATATTCAAGAAACACTTTGGGGACCATACCTTGTAGAATTTACTTTCAACACAATCAATTGCTGGAAATTCTAGAAAAGGTGATCCTATCACATTTGGAAACCTCCAAACTAGGATGCTCTTAAAATGAGCATAGGACTCTTATACTTCTATGTAGAAGAAGAGAGAGGGAGGGGAGGGGAAAGAGGGGGGGTTTACCAATTAAATAAATTAGTGGCCAAATGTACTTTTTAAAAAGAAAATTAATGCAAAAATAAAAATGGGACATAGAAACCATGTTTGGTACTCATTGGTGTATATTTACACTTCAAAACTATGAAAGGAAAACATGGCAAAGCTAACTGATCTTTGCATAAAAATGGACTTCAAAGCTCACATGTGTTCCTGTTCATTTTGTGCCCACAGATTTCCAGTTGAAGGTGATTGCCTCTGATTACCTAAAGCTATTGTGATAGCATTTTCATCTACCGCTTTTTAGAAAGCTATTCATTGTCTTTTGTTGACCACAACAACCGAAGCAAAGGCTTTGCAGTACAGGCACAAGTGGCAGGTGTAATTGAAAAACAGACAAGATCTACTAGATTTTCATAATGCTGGGAACTATGAATAAGAGAATGAAATCTCTTCAATGGTCAGATATTTATTGTTACTTTGAAGCTACCACCACCACTGGAACTGACCAGAAGCTAACACCTATTCTTTTAAATAATTATTGGATTAGGTTTTCTCATTCAATCTATTATGTGTACTATCCTACTTGATATTATAATTAGTTCTCCAGAAACAGGGGTGGATAGGGGAAGGAGAAAGAGGTTTTTATAGGATACACTGCCTGGGTTCTGTAATATCAGCTTTTTGAAAAATAAGTTTAGTTGAGAGAAGGAGGCAGGAACAAAATGGCAACCTGTGAGCTTTTGTTTTATGTTTCACCCTCTTTGATTTAGTGCTGGTTAAGACTTATTAAATGGTGTCAATTTTATATCTGTAACTTACCAGGAGAGGAAAAAAATACATAGGAGTAAAAGATTTCTGATTTGGGAGAACCAGAAAAAGGAAAAAGCATCATGGAGCCAGTCTTGGCTCACAGCATTCATAGCAACCAACCAAAAACAGATGATCTTTTCCTACAAGGAGTTGTGGTGGTGCAGTGGTTAAAATGCAATATTGCAGGCTAATTCAGGAGTTTAATCCTCACCGGGTCAGGGTTGACTCAGCCTTCCATCCTTTTGAGGTCGGTAAAATGAGGACCCAGATTTTGCGAGAGTAATATGCTGATTCTGTAAAACCACTTAGAAAGTGCTGTAAAGCTCTGTGGAGTGGTATATAAGTCTAAGCGCTGCTATTGCTATTGCTACAAAAGGAAACAATAAAAACAAGCCCCATTTCCCATCTCTAAAAATGTTGAGGATCTTGAACCGAACTTACAAATAGAAGTAGAAAAACAGCAATAATCGGAGCTTCCCAGTGCTGGGATTCAAAAAAATTTACTACTGGTTCTGTGGGCGTGGCTTGGTGAGTATGGCAAGGAAAGGATACTGCAAGATCCCATTCCCTCCCCACCCCGCTAACCTGCCTTCCAGCTCCATTCTCCTGTGCAGGGCAACCAAAAAAGACCCAGCTGATGAGCTGGGACTTGGGAAGCAGAGAAGAGATGGGGGAAGGGCCGGTCAGAGGTGGTATTTGCCGGTTCTCCAGACTACTCAAAATTTCCACTACCACTTCTCCAGAACTGGTCAGAACCTGCTGAATACCACTTCTGGTACTTCCTGTTTCTCTTAGAGATGATTTAATAAACTGGTCTGATTCTAGGCCATCCCTACCCCATCATTCTTCACTCTGTTCTACTAGCTCTCAGGCTGCTCTCCAATCTCAAAATGCAACAAATTCTGCACCAACTGAGCCGTCTACATATAATATAAAATGCGCAGACAATATCTTGAATTTTGGACCTATTTGGATACATCTGGGCCTATCTGAGAAGAAAGATAACCTCCTGTTAATGAGTCATGTTAGACAAATTGTTGTTGCACTGCACACAATCAAAAACAAAATCTTGATCAGTCATTTGAAATTGCCAAATTGCTGAATTTTGTGCTGAAGGAAGATTTTGTCTGAAAACCCCATACTATATATAAAGTATGGGGGAGATATTTCATACAGTGATTCAGAAACAATATCTGAAGGTAGTAGTTTTTCTTCATCTTATAGGAAAAGAAATCTGAACAGTAGTTTAAGATTCACTGAAAGAAGTTGGGAAAATAAACAGCATGATCGTGCAGGTTCTTCAGAAGATAACTACTATAATATAGATCCATTTCTTCTAAGGTACTGCTGATTGAGAGAAGCTCAAACAAAAAATAAAAAGAAATATCAACAATTAATTTATCACCTTGCATTCTATAGTTTATAGCCATTACAACAATCAAGCCGAGGAAAAACAGCAGTAGCAAATCATTTCTCACAATGAATGAAATGTCTAGAAATAGTCTTAAATGTACTTATTAAAGAAGAACTAGTTAGAAATATAATCTTGTTCTTTAGAAGCTAAATGTTATGTTTATAAATAAATATATCATAATAGACAATGGTAGTGCAAATCAGATGCTAGTACATACATTCCATTAAATTTCTTTTGATAGTTTTATTCCCCATCACATTTCTACAAAAAAAATCTGAAATGTTTTTTGGGGAGGAAAATAAAAGTCCAATTTTAAAAAATGATTTTGTCTCTCTTTCATCTCAACGTTCAATAAGTTTGCTTAAATACGTGTACATGCCTGTAATTCTCTAGTGGCAACTCTGTAATAATATTATTTTGCTAGACATATAATATTATATTCCTAGACATAGTTTTAAATTAATACTGTAATAAAAAGAAAATGTCTATAATGTCTGGTAATGCCAAAAGGCATATAACACAATTCCAATTACTACTGTGAGAAAAGTAAAGCAATAAAAATTTTTGAGCATGCAACTGATTGACCTTGCCCAGTAATGAACTGATTCCTAGATTCAAGTACAGGTTGAGTTTGCTTTTATTTGTAACTCATTTCTTAGATTAACTGTGCAATATTATATGTAGTAAATACAAAATGTAATACCATAATAAATGTAGCTTTAGTATTGATTATGTAACATAATATGTACAGTAAATACTGTATAATGCCATAATGCCATAATAAATATATTTTTAACAACAAAATCATACTGTTTTCATCATTTTTATGGAGTGCTTATCCAAAACAAATACATTTCCTTTAAATTCTACACTTATCTAAATGAGTTTAATACCAAGACAGCTAGACCCTTACTATCTCTTCCTTTTAAATTTAAGTCTAAATACTGTAGACATTTTAATTTATTTGAAAGTTTATAAAGTTTACTTAGCAAAATATATATGCATTCAAAAAGTATGTCTTGCCTCATTTCAGGGAGGCATTATTACAGTATAGTTACTAAATACAACTTATCCTCCTAACTCATCCTTCTCTCACACACTTTTTTCCATCTGTTCATCCATCCATTCATTTGTTAATTTTGGAATCTTTTATAAAAGTTAAATTCATAATACACTCTGGCTAAAGTCTTGTTCATACATGGAAAAATGAGTATTTTAAGAATTCTAACAGCATGAATTAAATAGGAATGATGGTTACAGTACCTTGTAAATGAAGCTCATGTAATGCAAACCTTATGAAATAACCATTCTGTTGGTTTCTGATTCTTATAAAATACAACACAGAAGTCCTGTCAAAAGTTGAAGTGATCCTTTAATTAATTGACTAAATTAATACTGTAAGTAATATTATGGCTGGCTTATACATCAAAGAGAGCTTGTGAAACATGTTTTTTCATCCTTGTAATTAAAGAGATTCAGTGGTATATCTATGGGAGTGGAGTGATATTTCCACAAAGAACATCAACAATAACCTAAGCATTCAAATGCAGTTGTTTCTTAACATACATCCATTCATCCATTATTGTGGCATTCAAATGGAAATAAATAATCTAAATGCTGCCATAGATTATTATTAATGCTTAGCTGTCAGTTAGTCAAATCATCTAAAAGGCCAATTATTCTGATGATGCAGGTTGGAAAGCTGGCTAAAACAATTGGCTGTTGACATTAGGTAAGACTCATCCAGAATGGGTTCCTTCATGTCAATTATTATAACAAGGATAATTCAAATTTTCACTTTTCAGCATCTTTTGCATTTTTAATGTTTATTAACTCATTCAATCTATTCCAAAGTTTTATTTCTTGTGAGATCCACAAAGCAGAACCTGACTTGTGAGGTTTCCTTGTTGGTATTGGAGAACAAAGAATTAACACTTGCCCTAAAATGTTGAGTGACTTCAGAATTTCATGTATTTTTTTAACGAAAACCTGTTTGTTTGTTTGTTTGTTTGTTTGTTTGTTTGTTCATATGTATGTATGTATGTATGTATCAATGTATGTACTCTATGTTTGTTTCATAGGTGGGCTGCTGAGGGTTCACAGGGGTTTGGGAGATCCTGTAGCTAAGATTCTGCAGTTCGGAGAACCCCCAAATCCCACTCATGGCTGGCCCCGCCCATCGCACCCTGCCCCTCTCAGAAGTCCCCACGCAGCCCATTTTGGATGCAGGTAAGTGCAGGGTGCACATGGAGGTTCAGGAGGGTGAAAAACGAGCCTCCCAGATATTCAGGAAGGCCAGAAACGGGCCTGTTTCTGGCTTTCAGAGAGCTTCTGGAACACGGGGAGACCATTTTCGCCCTCCCGGAGGCTCAAGGAAAGACTCCAGAGCCTGGGGAGGACAAAAACACCTCCCCTGCTGTGGTGCAGGAGGCCGACTTGGCCAAGCTCACCATGGCCATGCCCACCCAGCAACCAGGCAGAGAATCCATTGCTAAAATTTTTGAAGCCCACTCCTGGTTTGTTTGTATAGCTAACTAATCAGCATATGCCTTGTTAGAAGAACAATTCAAGATCCAAACTTTAGGGTCATTTATTCATGCATCAGTTTCCTCTATACTGATTTCCTGAAGGTAATAGATGCTTTTGATCATATATCATGAGCTGCATGTACTTCAGGTAAGTATCGTCCTTCTGTGGCTATATATGCATACAATATATACATCTTAACAATACACCACTAAATAATAGAAATTGCCCATTAACATTTCTATATGTAATGAATTCCAGTAAAATACAGTTTTTCCAAACATCATATTCATCCAGAAGGGGCTTTATTATAGTCAAAGAAATTTGGTTTTAATTATTCAATGCCACATATATTTAACTGTATATTATTGGATAATAATTTCCAACACAGTTACATGGAACAGAAATTCTGAATTCTAACTATTGACATGAATGCACCAATAATGAAACATTGTTCTAGATACATTTCTATCTTTGTCCATGTTAATTGATAATCACATCAGCATTTCTATTTGCATTATTGAATTCCCTGTATTTGGCCTTCATAATACATACTTTTGTTTCGTACGATATCTCTGCATTTTGATATTTTGTCAAAATGTGTCTTTTTCCAAAATAGCAATTATCTCTATTTTATTTTACAGTCAGGAACCCTAAGGATTTTTGAGCCCAGGAAGGTATTTCGTGGTAGTAAATTCTAATAACCTTTCTCAACTTTGCAGCAGAAAATAATGCAATAAAGTCTATAATAATTTCACACTAGCTAAAAATTAATCCTATTCACCTCAGTTGGATTCACTTCTGAGAAGATGCATATTGGACTGCATAATAGAACAGAATACTGTAAATCTGATCACCTCTCGCAATAAATTCTGATCCCCTTAACAATCCTCCCTTTTTAAATAATCTGACAGCAAAAGCATCACAAATACTCTTGTGCATGTCTTGTACATAAAGCAAGAATCGAATTAGTGTAAGATTCAAAAGCAAAATATGAAATATAATTTTATATAAGTTAATTGCTTTGAGATATTTAATGAAGGAATTTATTTAAAGAGGTGAAAAATAATATCATTAACAAAAGGATCTGAAGTCCTCTAACGCTAATACTTTGGAAGAAGATCGAGGCAAAATAATTCCAACTGTTATTTTAAAAAAGCATTTTTAAAATTAAAATGATAGCTTAACAATGAAATGATATCCATGTTTTCTATCTATAATGAAATAACAATTTTCCTATTTATAATGCAAAAAATCAACGCTTTAAACATTATTTGTTATGGGTTACTTGTACAAAGTACAATGACTTCGCAAATTCAAATGACCAACTACATTAAATTCCTAATTATAGTAATTTACATAAACCCTTCCATTCCCCACAGTCCAGTTAGAACTGAAGAAGCTTCTTGGATGAGAAGCAAAATGTCTTCAAAGAAAAACTAGAAAGTCCAGTTGTCTCTTGAAAAAAAAAAAACACTTTTGGGACACCTTTGACTGAGACTCTCCATAGATATTTAATTTACATAAACATAATTTTAAGTGGCATCTGTTTTATACTGGAATACAAATGTAAAATAAAGTCTTTATTTTCAAAGAAAAAAATAGTATCACCCAAAAAACCTATTTCAGTCTGGAAGTACAGAAAACCTGATCTGCATTCTATTCAAGTTGTTTGTCATAGCCATGATTTCTATAGAAAGAATTGTTCAAGAATCATGTACATTTTCAGAAACTGCTTTTTCATTAATCATAAATGAATCAAATTTATTATTTGATTAATTTATTATTATTTCATTTAGTTTTACCTTTTTAAAACATGATCGTGATAGAATTTGCTCTGAAAAAATGATTTTAAAAAAATCTCCTGGACAAATGTTAATCATTTCCCACAGAATGTATATTAAGCTTTTGTTTTGCATTTATTCCCCTTTATTTGATTTTACTATACAGGTCCTCCTCGACTTACAATAGTTAATTTAGTGACCGTTCAAAGTTACAACAGCACTAAAAAAGTGATTAATGACCATTTTTCACACTTACGGACTTTGTAGCATCCCTATGGTTATGTGGTCAAAATTTAGATGTTTGGCAACTGGCTCATACTCATTGCTTTGAGTAACAACAGTTAGTGTTATTAATTTATCAGCTGTATGGATTCATTTAAAAACTGTGGCAAGAAAAGTAGTAAAATGGGACAAAACTCCCTTAACAAATGTCTCACTTAACAACATAAATTTTGGTCTCCGTTTTGGTTGTAAGTCGAGGACTACCTGTACATGGCTATTGGTATCAATCATTGCTTTTTGATACTGTTGTTGCTGCTGCTTTCCAGGAGTTTGATGGCTGATGGTATTTGTTAATACTGGCAATTGGAGTTTTAGGGGAAATATTCTATATGTCTTTTCATTTCCTCTTGATTGAAAAGGATTCAGGGGTTTGTCTTACAGGAATAAATTCAGATAATTTGATACATACAATATTTCATAATTCTTACTTTTTTCCACTATGCACTGAAAGGTGTACTAGAACAAACCCAATATTTTCCAATGAGGAAATAGAAAATTGTTAGCCACCTTTCAACAACCCCTCTAATATATTCCCAAAACCTCAGCATTCTGTGAAAGTGGACATATGATAGTAGATATTTGACACTACATCAATTATGTTGCACTATATTCTTACTTATTAGGGGTGGGGGAAAATATAATAATTCTTTTAAGTAAAGTTTCTGATGAACAATTGGAGATGTCCAAGTAGCACTTTTAATAACAGTCTGGAATTATTTTGCCACTATCTTCTTCTAGAATATTAATCTTAGACGGCATTGATTTTGGAAAGTTACAAATAGGCTAAATCTTAGTTTGTATCCATTTTTTAATCTTTGTAATTGTAAACTTTAATAAAAATAACAAATATATTTTTATGAATGAAGTTCATAAAGGATGAAGTTAAATTCAGAGGGTGAGTCCTTCAATGATAGACAAATTATTAGTAATAAACTGATAACTGGACTTTTAATTCAAACAGACTGTTGTGATATATCAAAGCAACAAAGCTTCTTTCACTTATCAAGAAGTAATCTCTTTGAACTCAATGAACTTAGTTTTAAGTCAATAAGTCAATATTTACACTATTAAAAATATTTTTTCCTTCTTGTGATGCCACATCAGGGGAGCTAATTAAAAGGAAAATACACCAATCACCACCAAGCTGCAGACACATTTCATACAATGTAGTATAAATTCAAAGCCTCCTATGACCACTGAATGAAAAAAAAAAATAACCATTTTTAAATATTATCAGGAGCTCAAGATCCCATAGGAAACTTCTTTCTGTTGGCCAAGTCCACATCTCACTTTTTAAAGTGTTAAAATTCCTGGCTGCTGGCTGGATCCCATGACCACTTCCCCCTTTTTCTCCTAAAAGGGTCATGTCATTCTTATAGAACTTAATCAGTGGCTACATACAGGAAAGCAACACTGCAGCCTTTCTGATCATTTTAATGAGGACCCCTGGCTATTCAGTCATTGAAATATAATTGACTTGCTCTTCTCTTATTTTCATAATAGACACTCCAACCTCAACCACATTTATTTTGCTATAAGAAATGTCAAGAAAGATTGGAAGTTTTCAGAGTGTCCCCATTAAAACCGAAAACATGCCACCCTGTCTTTTACATGAGTTGCAGTCATTTTATAGCAGACTCATTATGCAGATAGCTGAAGCATTTGCATCTCCTATCGCACATGGAACCAAACTTCAAATGCCAAGAAAATAAGCACATGGAAAATAATGTAATCATTATGGGATTGTGTTTGTATCTGTGTGTGTGTGTGTGTCTGTGAGAGAAAGAGAAAGAGAGAGAGTTGCTTGGAATAAACTTGCACCTGTTTGTTTGTGTGTGTATATATATATTTAAATAAACTTCAATACATCTAAAAATGTTGGCATTAGGTTAAAATATACGGTCACCAAGAACATTAAAACATGCTTCATCATTTTAAAATAATAGTAGAGAATTTTATTTAAAATCTGGAATGTATGTTCCTAATAATCAGTTGAAAATCATTAATTCAAGAATGCCAAAATTACTGACAAATAATAGCTAGGTTATAATGTAAGGCAACTGTGTGCTCAACATTTTGATATTTAATGTTTAATGTTCTAATGATTCATTTTTAGGTAATTTTGAAAAATTAGTCATACAAATGCCAGGCATTCACAATTCACTTAAAATATTAAAATGGATAGTATATTAAAGGTTCCCATGTTGGGAGGGTTCCTTTATTTCTTATCTTAGAATGTCAATGGAAAAAATACAGTAGTTTAACTTTAAAGCATGATACAGTATGGCACAGTACTTTAAAGCATGATAGCCATATAAGTATATAATTTATAATAATATTCTATTAGATAATTCTACGTAATTGTAACTTTTTATTGTTCTAACACATGTAGCATGTACTTATTTCCTATTGTTTTTTGCAGCTATTTTTAAGCACATCTTGTATTTTTGGTGATAATCTTTTTTTTTGCTTAAGGCGTGCGTTTTTGTGTTTTATTCCTTTTGCTTTTTCCCCTTGTAATTTTAAAAGCAATAAGTTATTTCAGAAATTTGACTACAATTAGAAATTGTAATCTTAAATATGATTAGGTGCATACAAATATTAACATTTTTTACAAAATGTGCTGTTTAAATCAGATGCAGACACATTCTGATCCATAATCCGGATTCTTTACTATAGAAATTTTCCCTAGATTGAAAAAAATATTGAATGAATATATACATAAAGATTAAAACGGATTCCTTCCTGATAGACAAATCAGTAATAATTGAAGGATAGTATTAAATGTTTTGGAATACTACGAAGCCCACCCGGAGAAACAAATAGCCCTTGTATTCTTGGATGCACAGAAGGCCTTTGACAATTTAAATTGGCAATTAGACAGAACCCAGGAACAAAAGGACTAAAAATTAAAAAAAGAANATTTAAATTGGCAATTCCTAATTCAACAAATTTACAATATGAATCTAGGCACTAAGTTTGAAAACATTGTGACCACAGTTTATGATTCACAAAAGGCAAATATTATAATTAATGGAGAGTATACGCGTTCAATAAAAATAGAGAAAGGAGTCAGGCAGGGATGTCCACTATCCCCCTTGCTCTTCATATTATCTTTGGAAACATTGCTTACATGAATTAGACAGAACCCAGGAATAAAAGGACTGGAAAAAAATATCGAAATGTTATGGGAAAAAATTATAGAAATTTTATAGGAAAAATTACAGAAATTTTATCGGAAAATTTCTGCCATTATAGGGAGGAAAACATTGCCAACATTCTCAAGGGGGAAACTGTGAGCTGTTTGTTTTTTTCGTTATTAGACCTTATTTCAGCAACAAAGATTACCCCAGGCCCTTCCTTCTCTATGCATTCCTGGGTGAGAAGTCTGTGTATTATTTGAATCTCTTCTAAAAGGCTGGGGTAGAAAAGTTTTAAGATGGGAGGAGTTAGAAATAAACTATCCAGTGGGGTGAAAGTAAATGTGTGTGTTTTGGGACCAAGCTCCTGAATCAACTGATGATAATTTCAGCTGGAAAGATGTACCAATGTATTTCCTAGACTGGGAAATTAGATCTTTAACAAAATTGGCTGCTAGTCTGCTTCCGGTGTTGTTGAAGGTGTTGGTTATTACCTTTAAAGTCTTCTATGGGATAGGTTCAGGATAACTGAAGAACTGTCTTTCCCTAATGGCACTGCCCCCCCCCCACTCATGATGGAAGAAGGGACTTACCAAGGACCCCATCAGCCAAGGAATTTAGCTGGTGGGATCAAGCCTTTTTTACCTCGGCCACCACCCTTTGGAAAATTTTGTCCCAGGAGGTAAGATATGGTCTCTGGCCTTCAGAAAATGCCTTAACAGAATTGGGACCCTGAAAAAGAAGCTGCTGACTGGAAGTGGGGTGGCTGGTGCAGTAACAGAGAAGGCACCATCGTTTCTCCATTCTAAACTCATGATTCTTTTTAGTTTCTTTTCTTTCTTTTTCTTTTTTGAAACTTTATTCTGTCTTTGTATCCACAATTGTTTTACTATCTACACTGCAAGTTGCTCACTTGCCTTAAACTATGAGGTAAATGGCAAATTAATTAAATAAATAAGTAACTGGAAAATTGCTTTTTGTCAAAAAAATAATATGGTCATATTCATGTAGTCATGAATCCAGCTGGAATCCAGCTTAATTTGCTAAATTTATTAAGAATCCAGCTAAATTAATTTGAAAGCAAGGATAAGGGTACAAAGGGAAAGGAAGGGAAGTATAAGATAATTTATTCTTTCCCACGCCTTCAAGAACTGACTCCTCAGATCTTGAATGTCCCAAAAACTCCAAGCGAAATTCCTTCGCTTTTCTGAATATTTTTTTATTGTGGTCAATCTGACAATGTTTAATAAATGAAATATTTCTGATGCCCTTAGCAAGAAAAATAACTAATATGAGGCAGAGAAATCCCTTCCATTTTAGGTCAAAAATGTATTCTGTCCAATTACATGCCCCCACTTTTTTCAGAGAGAAACATTTGACCTTTGGACCTTTACTAACAATTCACCAAGGATTCTTCTGCCTTTCTTCACAATTCAACATCTCTTGTACAGCTCACTCTGCCAATGGTACTTATAACATTTCAGTGGATGTTGGATGGCAACTGGATAAATATTTGGTGCCAGAATGAGAAGGATGAAGATCTTTGACATCATGAGGATGGCATTTTAATGGGATGTCAAGGTAGGAATGTGCAACAAAAGCCTGTCAGAGGAAATAAAGGGATGGCAGGTTCAGAGAAAGATTTTTGTTCAAAGTTCAGTGTTTTTTTTTAAGATTGCTTTTATTTAGCAAGACTCCTTGCTATTACCATCCTATGGCACAATGTGCTAAAAACAAGATTTTTAGAAGGAAAACCTAGAAATTAAACAACAGAAATATGATTCAGTCTTTTTAAATTATTCTTAAAGGAAACTCCATCTCTTTTTTAATTTTCTTTTTAGCAATGGAAACAACCTAAAACCATTTGTAGAGTTGAGCTGGAGTAATCCAAAGGCTTCTTTGGTATAACTTTGTGTTCTGAGGATGCTCAATCCAATATTTTGGGATACATACACTAAAGGATAATAGCATCTTGCCAATTCATAATGCTTGTCATATTCCTTCTAAAGCTGCATGGATCTATCATAAAACCATGGATTTGGCCACTCTTCAAGGGGAAGCTATTTTTATATTCCATTAGGGCTAAATCCAAATCTTTTTATTAATACTTTCTAATATATGAGTAGATGCCAATACATAAGAGTACTTTAACTTGTATTCTAAGACAGTCAAATATACCACCTTTGTTAAAGCCCATGTCACACTGCACCAACGGATGCAAAGAGGATGTAAAACGGACAAAAAAGCTTGCCATCCATTG